>OX451738.1:547991315-548221343 GCA_948472305.1 Vicia faba
CATCTGACCACCTCTAAGGTTCTAGAAATTCTTCATATGGATCTGATGGGACCAATGCAAGTGGAGAGTCTTGGTGGAAAAAGATATGCCTATGTGGTTGTGGATGATTTTTCCAGATTCACCTGGATTAATTTCATTAGGGAAAAATCTGATGTATTTGAAGTTTTTAAAGAATTGTGCAAAAGAATTCAAAGAGAAAAGGAAGGGTGTATTGTCAGAATCAGAAGTGATCATGGCAAGGAATTTGAAAACAGCAAGTTTGATGATTTTTGTTCTTCAGAAGGAATTAGTCATGAATTTTCTTCTCCTATAACTCCTCAGCAAAATGGAGTTGTGGAAAGAAAAAACAGGACCATACAGGAATCTGCCAGAGCAATGTTACATGCCAAAAGACTTCCTATATATTTTTGGGCTGAAGCTATGAATACAGCCTGCTATGTTCATAACAGGGTCACCTTGAGAAAGGGAACCTCATCCACCATATATGAACTCTGGAAAGGAAGAAAACCAATTGTGAAGTACTTCCATGTGTTTGGCAGCAAATGCTATATTCTGGCAGATCGTGAACAAAGAAGAAAACTGGACCCTAAAAGTGATGAAGGCATATTTCTAGGATACTCCTCAAACAACATAGCTTATAGAGTATTCAATTCCAGAACCAAAGCCATGATGGAATCAATAAATGTTATAATTGATGATTATCATGAAGAAATAGATGTTCCTTGTACTGTTGAGACATTCTTTGAGACTTCAACCCAACAGAATGATCTACCCATCTCCACCACAACAGAATCTGAATCAAAGGAAGCTAGCAAGATCCCTTCCATCAGAATTCAGAAGGATCATCCAAAAGAGCTCATCATAGGAGATCCCAACAGTGGAGTCATTACAAGATCTAGAGAAATCATCTCAAACTCTTGTTTTGTGTCCAAAATGGAACCAAGAAATGTCAAGGAAGCTTTAACTGATGAATACTGGATTGGTGCAATGCAAGATGAACTGAACTAATTCAAGCAACATAAAGTTTGGGAACTGGTTCCTAGACCTGAAGGAACTAACATCATTGGCTCAAAATGGATTTTCAAGAACAAATCAGATGCTGAAGGAGTTGTCACCAGGAATAAGGCAAGACTTGTTGCTCAAGGATACACTCAGGTTGAAGGGGTTGATTTTGATGAAACCTTTGCACCTGTAGCCAGGCTGGAATCAATCAGACTCCTATTGTCAATTGCTTGTCTTCTGAAGTTCAAGTTATTTCAGATGGATGTGAAAAGTGCCTTTCTAAATGGGTACTTAAATAAGGAAGCTTATGTGGAACAACCTAAAGGCTTTGTGGATCCAAACCACCCTGATCATGTCTACAAATTGAGAAAAGCTCTATATGGCCTGAAACAGGCTCCTAGAGCATGGTATGACAGGTTAACAAAGTTTCTCTCAGACAAAGGATACAGAAAAGGAGGCTTGGACAAAACTCTCTTTGTCAAAATTGAAGGAGGGAAGTTGATGGTTGCCCAAATATATGTTGATGACATAGTTTTTGGAGGAATGTCAGAACCTATGGTTAAACATTTTGCTGACCAGATGCAGGCTGAATTTGAAATGAGTCTCATGGGAGAACTAACTTATTTTCTTGGACTACAAGTCTCACAGATGGAGGACTCAATCTGCCTATCTCAAAGCAAGTATGCTAAGAACATTGTAAAGAAGTTTGGTATGGAGAATGCCAGTCACAAAAGGACTCCTGCTCCTACTCATTTAAAGCTTTCCAAAGACTCAAGTGGGGTTAAGGTGGATCAAAGTCTGTACAGAAGCATGATAGGAAGCTTGTTGTACTTAACAGCCAGCAGACCTGATATTGCTTTTGTAGTTGGAGTCTGTGCAAGATACCAAGCTGATCCTAAAGTCAGTCATATCAATCAAGTGAAGAGAATTCTGAAGTATGTGAGTGGAACTTACAACTATGGGTTGTTGTATTCTCATGGCTGTGAACCAGCTCTGACTGGCTACTGTGATGCTGATTGGGCTGGTAGTGTTGATGATAGAAAAAGCACCTCTGGAGGATGTTTCTTCTTGGGAAATAATCTAGTTTCCTGGTTCAGCAAGAAACAGAATTGTGTGTCTCTTTCTACTGCTGAAGCTGAATACATTGCAGCTAGAAGTAGCTGTTCTCAAATGATCTGGATGAAACAGATGCTTACTGAGTATAATGTCACACAAGATGTTATGACATTGTACTGTGACAATCTGAGTACAATCAACATTTCCAAGAATCCCATTCAGCATAGTAGGACCAAACATATTGACATACGACATCACTTTATCAGAGACCTTGTAGAAGAGAAGACAATCAAATTGGAACATGTTGCCACTGAGCTACAGCTGGCTGACATTTTTACCAAGGCTCTTGATGCAAATCAATTTGAAAACTTGAGGGGTAAGTTGGGTATTTGCCAACATGAGGAATTGTAGCAATTAATTTTGCTTAAAACAAGGGTTAAAGGAGTTATGCTTGTTCTGATTGGGTTAAAATTACATTTTCCCATTTCCTTCAATTCTTTTAAGAAGTTGAATAGACACTCCTTTTCTTCCTTCCCCTCTCGTCTCCTCATCAGAACCCAGTCTCTCAATCAGAATTTTCTCTTCAGTTGCTGTTGGTCCTCTAAGACTGTCAAAATGCCTCAAACACCATCATCATCCAATACGACGATTTCAACCTCTTCCTCTGATCAAGATTCTAGGACAATCTCTTCTTGTCAGGACTCTGAAGTCCTGGAGATCTCTTCTCTTAGAAAAGGGGAATATAACCCCACCAAGGTTAAAGAGCTGAGAACAAGACATGCAGGAAGGTCCCAAGCTTCTGCCTCTGGTAATTCATCTCGTTCTTCTTCTTCAGTTCCCCCTGAAATTGCAAATAGGGAAGGGTCAACCTATGTTCGTCAAGCAATAGCTAAAATTGTTTCAAGAATTCTGAAAGAGAACCACTTAGTTCCTGGAATTTCTGTTCCTTTAAATCAAGAAAGTTCAAATGCTGAAACAAGTCCAGATGTCTCTAAGGATGTTGAGACATCAGACAAAGAGAAGAATGCTGACATTGCTCTCAAGAAAAGGAAGAAGCCCCGAATCCTCTGAGTCTGATGACAGTGCTTAAAGGTTGGTGGAGTTGCTGTTTGGTGGAGTTGATGCTGGTCCCTGGTGGAGTTTGGAAGTGTGTTCAGTTTTTAGTTGCTGCTCTTATTACTTTTTCTGGATGACTGTATAATTTTTATGAACATGTATCTTTGGCTCATTTGTGGCTAAAGAGGGGGAGATATATTTTGGTACTTACTTAATTAGACATTCTATTTTTCTGCAGTCATTTCTTTCTGCTGCTATCTATCTCTGGTTGCTTAGGGTCTTTAGCCAAAAATCTGCCAAAGGGGGAGTTTGTAGTTGTTTAGTTATTGGCTTGCATTTTTGGTAAAACCCAAGTGTATGTGTGAATTTCATGACTGATGTCATAACATTCTAGTTTAGTTTGTACTGATTCATTAGGTACCTTTGCAGAAAAATATTGTCATACAGGTACTGATGTTTATAAGTGTGTATCTGAGCATTTTGAAAAATGATCACATTTTCCTAAATCAGTAGACAGGTTTTCAGATGTCATAACAGATGTTAAGACATCCTGTTCTGAACTAACAGGTATGCAGTTTGGTTAATTCTGAGTTTTTTCAGGAAAATGACTCAGTCTTTCCAAAACAGAATCTTGCGTTTTCTTTGGGTTAACCTAGCTCAACCCCAACCTGGTTGATAAAGTCTTGTGACCTAGTCTTAAGGTTAAACGGAATTAACCCTAGCTTTTTGTGGAAACCCTAACTGAAGTTGCAGCTGCTATATATTCAACAGGGCTGCTGTTTTGAATGTAATCCCTTTTTGACAGAAGATCATTTAGAAGCTGTATAGTTTTAACTATTGTAATCCAAGCAATTATCATTGTGATAAGTGACTTGGAATAGGTTTTTAATTGTAATGGTTGTGTAGCACTCAAAGCTTTGAAGCAAGAGTGTTTGTATGTCTCTTGACTAAAGCTGTGAAGCAGAGTCAAGTTAGGTGTGTGTATCACTCAAAGCTGTGAAGCAAGAGTGGTTGTGTTGCTTGATTAAAAAGCTGTGAAGCTTAATCAAGTGTATGTTTTTGAAGAGTGTCTTCATCAATTCATTAGTCAAATTGTTTTATGTATCACTGCTGTGATTGAGGGGGAGTGAGTAGGAACTCAAGTTTAAGTTGTACTTAGATTGAAATTGCATTGGGTAGGTCTTAAGTGAAGGAGATAAACTGGTTGGTTTATTCCTGAATTAACATCTCTTATAGTGGATTTCCTCCCTGGCTTGGTAGCCCCCAGAGTAGGTGTTGTTGCACACTGAACTGGGTAAACAATTGACTGTGTTCTTTACTGTTTTTGTATTTACTGTCTTATAGAAAGTCAGATACGGTGTCACAACATTGAACGTGACATTGAGTATCTGCAGCCAAAATTTCAGTTCCCTATCATATAGGAAGTCATTATCTCTCAAAAAAGAAAAGTCACTAAGTCAAAAACTACAAAGGAGACTTAAGAAAAACTGGGGCATCCCGCTGACTGTAATCTAAAAACAAGAATTGTCAGGAAAAAAATTAAGGATAACAAATCAAAAGAAAGAGGGAACTACAAATCCTCGACAACATGAAAAATGTTGCAAAAATGACTGCTTTCCGATAAACTAAACTTGTCTGAACCATCACCAAGACGTCATTCCAGACTCAATTGGAGTTCAAACATACAATTAACTGAGTTTAGGACTGAAGAACATCACAAAGAATGGGTGGGTACAAATACACTTTAAGCCTTAATCCTTTGTTTCTTAAACTGTGAACCAAGCCACGTTACAAACCTTCAAAAGTCCTAATTGAAGCATGGTTAGTTCGAAAGCATAATGTTACAAAAAGGTATCCTAACTCCTATAAGACATTACTCTAAATCCTGAGTTGAATTTTTCTTACAAAATTTCTTTACTTGCTAAAACACATTTTCAAAACTTCAGGACAAGCATAAACTTTGCATTATTTAAATATCACTATTTGCATATGGTTATTTGTTTGACGACGGAGAAATTCACACAACGAATGTCCGATGAACGAAAGCTCTCTTAGTGAAAAAAATCACTTCAAGTGGGATGACACTTCTAATGACAAATCTCCCATCAACAAAGGGTATGACATGTCACTATCCTGCACACCTGGGGCAGTCTAATCAAGATTCCAAGAAATTTCTCAAGAAATGCTGAATTACCAGGAGCAAATCTCCATATATATCATTCAAGGGGCAATGTCATATTGATCAGAGGTTTGAACAATATTTGCTGTAAAGACTTCCGGTACCACCATTTATTTGTTTGTACCAACAATATCAGAGGGTGTCAGTACCAGATGGTGTCAGTATCATGTCTTGGGATCCTCCTATGACAATTCTTAGAAAATTCTGAGACTTGACCAAAGACCATGGGTACCACCAATTTGTTCGTCTGTGCCAGTAGTATCAGATGGTGTCAGTATCAGGTCTTCGATTTCTTCCACAACAGTCTTAGAAATTATCTATAGGAAGTTTAGGGCTACCGGAAATGTGATCAAAATCTCAAGCGTCAAGGTGCACCAGATTAACTCTAAGGGCAAAGAGGCTCCCACATAAAGGGTCATGTGCGACCAAGCAAACATTTTCTGGCATTACTACAACACTTACTACTAGGGACAATGACAAATCTTCTCAAGATCCTTCTCATAGGATGACTCCTAGCCAGAGTTTCAATCTCTGAAAACTTCTCACCAACTGAGTCGACCTCAAGAACCCTCAAGGATTTTCCCCAGTGAAGAAGCTACCTCTCCAACAAATCGACAACAAGGTTTATTTCCCCAACAAACTACGGATTCCCCATCTTGAGGTGGCCTCTCCGACTACTATAAATCAAAGGATCACAACTCCTCATCCCCAGTAGACTACTCTACAATCCCCAGCAAGTTACTGTAAAGCCTAGACCTGACCAGATATCAGTTCAACTTCGTCCATCAAGAGATAACTCCCAATAGAGAAACGGACAACCGAGACTCATAATCTCTTTTCCCCAAGCAGGAATCAACACTCTCCAACAGAGTATTCTCAAACAAAGTCAATATTCCCCAGCGGAGTTCTCCTTAACAAAACAGGAATCCTCAGTGGAAACATTCTAGGCAAAGTTTGAAGACACACCTACTCTTCAACAGCAATCTGGGATTTAATAACTCCCCAATACTTGTCAAGGATTTATTTTCCAAGACAAAATTACATTTCAACAACATCCATAGCACATACAACAAAATACATATAACACAAATCTCATTTATTTTGAGAACATCATTATGCAATGCATGCATCATGACATTGTGTACAACTAACTCTTTACCTTTCAGGGAAAAGATCACATCAACAAGCTACATCTAACGAAGGGCTATCCCGGGATTTTCCATAGAAAGATGTCCTCGCAAGATTTTCTCTAGATCAGCCAGATCGACACTAAGATCTCTCTAATTACTATTGCAGACAAAGTTATTTCAAGACCTTTCTCTGGTCCAGTCAAATTAATACTAAGATCTTTATTCTAGTTAAGGAAACTATGAAGTCCGGAAACTGGCCAGATATTAGTCAATCAACAATTTAAGACACTATGAAGCCTGGATTTTGACCAGATCACGGTATAAGGTGCTGCGAAGCCTAGAATCCGACCAGATAGTAGTTCACTTCTTCAAAGACAGTGTGAAGCCTGGATTTCGACCAGATAACGGTATAAGGTGTTGCGAAGCCTAAAATTCGACCAGATAGTAATTCACTTATTCAAAGACACTAGGAAGCCTGGACTTTAACCAGATAACAGTATAAGGTGCTGCGAAGCCTGTAATCTGACCAGATAGTAGTTCACTTCTTCAAAGACACTATGAAGCCTGGATTTCGACCAGATAATGGTATAAGGTGCTGCGAAGCCTGGAATCCGACCAAATAGTAGTTCACTTATTCAAAAGACACTATGAAGCCTGGATTTCGACCAAATAACGGTATAAGGTGCTGCGAAGCCTCGAATTTGACCAGATAGTAGTTCGCTTCTTCAAAGACACTGTGAAGCTTGGATTTCAACCAGATAATAATATAAGGTGCTGCGAAGCCTGGAATCCGACCAGATAGTAGTTCACTTATTCAAAGACACTATGAAGCCTGGACTTCGACCAGATAATGGTATAAGGTGCTGCGAAGCCTGGAATCCGACCAAATAGTAGTTCACTTATTCAAAAGACACTGTGAAGCCTGGATTTCGACCAAATAACGGTATAAGGTGCTGCGAAGCCTCGAATTTGACCAGATAGTAGTTCGCTTCTTCAAAGACACTGTGAAGCTTGGATTTCAACCAGATAACAATATAAGGTGCTGCGAAGCCAGGTGTGATACGGTGGGAGAATCGACTTGGGTTTTCCGTTTGTTTTCGCAAATGTTTCGGTTGAGCAAGAGTCGCCACCGAATTTTTATTTTATCCTAAGGAAAGGTTAAAAAGCACAGCAAAAACCTTTGAGATGTTTTCTTGGGTTCTGGGAGTAGATTATAGAAAGGGAAGGTATTAGCACCCTTTCTATCCATGGTTATCCATGGGCTCTTAGTTACTTGCTTAGATCACTTGCCTTGCATTTTCGATTGTTTGAAATGGTGCTTTCAATTGTTTGAAATGGTGCTTTGTGTGTGGGTTTGAAAATGTTTTGAAAAGAGGCCAATGTGGTGGCAACCTTTGTAATGATTCATGTTTGAATGTATACAAGGGTGTATTTGTCTTTTGAAAAAGTTTTCAATGTTTTTGAAAGTTGTTTTGAAAGTGTGTTGTGATGTGTGTTTTGAAAAATGGCAAGGATTATTTTGCAAGATTGGTCAAGTAACTAAGAGTTGTCTACCCCTAAATTTACTCAAAGGCTTTTCCTATGTTTTAACCCTTTTAACAATTTTGTTCCACCATTGTATTTGGTGGACAATCTTGTGTTAGGATGTTAACGGGACGGGCGCGAGTCATCGTTTTAGACCATGATTGCAATAGTGCCAAGTGTCTTTGGCAACTTTTCCTTTAAGGGACTTGATCATTTTTAGGCAACTTTCGAAAGCGTCATCGAGGGACTATGATCATTTGATTTGTTTTGTTTTGCCAAAAAACACCCAACATGAAACATGGCCCATTATTGAAGGCAACAAGTGGAGTGACCCTAGGGGTGCAAGTGTGATTGGTGTTGTCCATTTTCATGCTTTTTGTCTTTTGTTTAGTCAAGCTATTTGTTGTTTGATTTTTGCATACAAACCCTAAGTCTATCATGGCATTTTTAGAAAGCTTTAAAGTGCGGAAAATAAAATCCTAAATTATTACAACATAATTATGGGATGGGGGTACAAATGTTCAAATGGGGGATATCTAGCAAGAAATTTAAATCTAAACTATTACAATCCAAATTGAATATACAAGTTATTTAATTGTACAATAATTGAGTAAATACAATAAATATGCAAAATGCACAAAAATGATTTTTATATGTATGTAAAAGTATTTTTCATGTGACAAATAAACAAAAATAAAAAAAGGTTAATCTTTGGGTATTTTCATGGTTTAGGGCAAAACTCTAATTTGCTAAATAAAAAGTATTTATTATTTATTATATACAATATTTATTAACTATATACAAAAAATAAATAAAAAGGAAGTATATTGTAAAAAAGTGATTTTTGAGGTCAAATATTAATAAAAATAAAAATGTATTATTTTTATATTTATCCTAAATATTTAATAAAAGATAGATAAGTATTTATATTATTTACTAAATATATTAAATATGTACAAAAATAAAAAATGTTAATTATTTACAAAAAAAGTATATTTTTTAGAAAATGTTTCCAAAATGTAAATAAAAAAATAATAACTAAAAAATATATTTTGTATTATTATTTTTAATGTTTTAAACAAATAGTATTATATTTATTTATATATGTAACTAAATGAAACAAATAAATATCAAATAAAATGCAAAAAATGTGAGAAAAATATTTTTAGTGTTTTTTCATGCTTGAATAAAAATATAAAATCAGAATCAAAAATCAAAAATCAAAAATGACAAATATATCACACAATGGGCCAGGGGGGTGTAGGTGAAAAAATGTGGTGCAAACAGAAAAAACAAGTCAGGCCCAGCCCAAGGGGCTTGTCTTCAACCTCCAGCTCTGTTTAAAAAAAAACGCGCGCCTTCTTGTTCATCACACTAACTTCTGATTCTTTGATCCTTTGACAAATCTTAAAACATGAAACTTGTAGAGCTTGAAGCCACGATTTCAAATATATAAAAAAGTTGTTCTAACTCTCAGAAATGAGAGAGAATTTCTCCTCCCCCAATTCCTGACCTAACTTTTTTTCAATGTTCAGGTTCAAAATTCTCTTAGTACACACAACATAAATGAAAAGTAATGATATGGGTAGCTTCAGGGCCATGAATAGAACATACTTTCTTCACAAACCTAAGCCAAGATATGCTTGGATAGAGAGATATAAGTTCAAACTTTTACCTATTCAGCTTGAATCGTGTGCAACAATGGAGGCACTTTCAATGGAGTTTGAAGATTTGTACAACTTGCCTGAGGTCCAAGGATGCCTCCTCTATGCTTGGCTTGCTTTGAATCTTACTGAATCGAGCTATAGAAGTCAACCTGCAAGAGAGAAAAGTGAAAATGGCAAACTTGGTTAGAGGTGTTACAGTCTGTTTCCAAGGCTTGGTATAGTTTGTATGGATGTTATGGAGTGTGTATGAAGTGGTTTTGGCCAAGGCGCACGAATGGATTGAGCTGACCAAATCAAAATGCAGAATGCCCTGTTTTGTGCAGCAAAATGGTGATTTTCTGTATGAGGAGGGATCAAGGGTACTTTGGTCGTGTTTTAGGTCTATTAGGGAGTATGCAATGTGTGGAGAAAGTTTGTTTTAGTTGGTTCTTGCAGGAATCGAATGTGGTACCAGTTTTGCAAAGTTTCTTCTCCTTTAAGCAAAAGTTGTCAAGTTGAGTTATAGGCTCATACAGGCCCCTCAAGCATGCTGCACCAATCATTCTTGATCAGTGGAATTGGTTCATAATCTTGTGCCTCAAAGATCTGCTTGTACTTCCAAGATATGGACTTTGACATAAAGCATTGCTTTTTCAAAATGGCAAATGTGCTTTTTCCATATATGGATTGATTTTGTGTGTATTGTCCAAATGCACAAAATAAAACTCTAACACAAAGGATATGCATTTAATTATTGAGTGTAAGAAGGATTAGAGGCCTGTAATCTATCTTGGAACATGCTGACTTGAAAATGGCAATGTTATGAACATGCATTTGGTCATGAACAAAAGTGACTTTTGCCCAATTTTGCCAATTCGATTATCCCTAACCACAGGGGTGTTTGAGAAGTTCTTGGACAATTTGGAAAGCTTAGAATGTGTACTACAATCCATATTTGTAATGAAAGTTGAGATTCCAAGTGGAAGCATGTGAAAAGTGGCCATGAAGTTGGGCAAAAATCCTGCCTCAAATAGGTCAAAAAAAATTTTAAGTTAAGAATGTTTTGCACCCCTATTCCAAAAATTATAACTTGAGCTACAAGCTTCTTTTGAGGAAACTTTGTGAATAAAAGTTGTAGATTTTGAAACGGACTACAACTTTCATGTTTTGAGTTTTGTTTGAATCCAAATGTATCTTGATGAAAAAATTGGACAAAGTTAGGAAAAAATTAGGAAATTCCATAACTTAGAAAATTTCTAAGTTATGAAATTTCTTCATTTCAAACCCTAATTTGTAATTTTTGGTTTCTTGATGAACAAGTTTCATAAATTGACATGTCTTGATGAAAAATGAATCTTGACACTTGATTTTGACCAAAAAGTCAAAGTTTGACTTTTCAGTATACAGTCAAATTTTGCTCAGTTGACTGGAAAATTCATCTGTCAATCTTGTGCATTTTGGATCTTTTGAACTTGTTGAATGTGTCAAGACCATGTCATTGAGTCCTTGAGTCCATATGTGAGCTTGGTTTGCCATTAGCTAGGTCAAACAGTCAAAAATTGCCTTTGTGCAGTCAAAACCCTAAAAATGACCATTTTGCCCTTTTGGTGATCTGATCAAATTTCTTGTGGAATTGTGATCCAAACTTGATCAAATGGTACATATGAGTTCATAATGTTGATGTGGGTCAAAAATCATGAGGTTTGACTGTCAATTGACTACAGTTGACTTTTTCCCCAATACAGCTGATTTCTAGGTCAACTGTTCAATTGACTGGGCAAAGATTGGAATCAAGGCTTGAAACTTGGTATGGACAAACTTGTGAGTCCAACATGAAGCATGAAAGTCATCTTGGGAATTTTAGGTCAAAACATCTTTGGTCAAACTCAAAACCTAATTTGGGTCAACAGTGCAAGGAGGAGTCTTTAGCAGAGCAAACCCTAACTGGATCTTGAGCTCCAAGGGTCTTGTGGTGAGAAAATATTGATGAAATGGGAGGGAAAATTTTGGGGTACAACAGTTGCCCCTGTTCAATCTTCTTAGACCTGAGGATGTAGGTTGGCTTGCGCGCCTTTCGTGATCCGAAGGTGGAAGATGATTGAACACTAGAGTGCCCAGAAATTTGCACTCGCATGCTGGAGTATCAGCAATGTGATGGCGGGAATGGGCTTATAGATGCCATTTGGAGAGATGGTGGATAGGAGGATGGGCTTATAGATGCCATCTGGAGGTGTGACAGAACCTTGTCGGAAATGGGCTTATAGATGCCATTTGGAGGTGTCGATCGCGTAAGAGATTCCTTAGCGAGAATTTGTGTATTTGAGAAAGAAAGATGGTTTCCTGGCTTGCTACAGGTGTTGATCTTCAGTCTCTTCATGCAGATATGCCCTGGCTAGGTACAAGTATCAAATCTACAATTAGTTGCTCACATATGTGCCCTGGCTAGATACAAGAATCGAATCCGGAACTTCAAAAGGTTGCTTACAGACGTGCCCTGGCTGGATACAGGTATCGAATCTCTAAACTCTTCATGTAGACATGCCCTGGCTGGATACAGGTATCGAATCTATAATCAATCGCTCCTAGATATTCCCTGGCTAGATACAGGAATCGAATCTGGAATTAGTCGTCTACAGATATGCCCTGGCTAGATACAGGTATCGAATCTGGAATTTGTCGTCTACATATATGCCCTGGCTGGATACAGGTATCAAATCTGGAATTTGTCGTCTACAGATATGCCCTGGCTGGATACAGGTATCGAATCTGGAATTTGGCGTCTACAGATATGCCCTGGCTGGATACAAGTATCGAATCTGGAATTTGGCATCTACAGATATGCCCTGGCTGGATACATGTATCGAATCTGGAATTTGTCGTCTACAGACATGCCCTGGCTGGATACAGGTATCGAATCTGGAATTTGTCGTCTACAGACATGCCCTGGCTGGATACAGGTATCGAATCTCTAAACTCTTCATACAGATATGCCCTGGCTGGATACAGGTATCGAACCTACAATCAAATTACTCATAGATATGCCCTGGCTAGATACAGGAATCGAATTTGGAATTTGTCGTCTACAGACATGCCCTGGCTAGATACAGGTATCGAATCTGGAATTTGTCGTCTACAAACATGCCCTGGCTGGATACAGGTATCGAATCTCTAAACTCTTCATGCAGATATGCCCTGGCTGGATACAGGTATCGAATCTACAATCAAATCACTCACAGATATGCTCTGGCTAGATACAGGAATCAAATCTGGAATTGTGACAGTTGATAGTAATCATCTTTGGATTGACCTTTTCCTGAAAAGGCAAAACATTAGTTGTATGCAATGTCATGATGTATGAAATGCATGAGGTCATGATGTTCTCAAAAATAAATGAGATCGTGTGATATGATGCGTATATGTATGTAAGCAGGATGTATAAAATGTGAAATGTTTATGAATGTTGATCGCACTAAATCGCACTATGTTTCTGACTCAAATATCACATGTTTTCCTTAGTTTTTATTGTCATTTTCTCGTATTATGTTCCTTTTTCCTTTGTTTTCAGGATTCTTGTCATTTCAGAGCCTTCTGTGAAGAAACGAGCCAAAACGCCAAGAAATTAGGGTTTTTCAAGATATTTTGCACTTATGGCGTTCAGCACCGCGCTGGCTACAGGAAACGCGATGACGTGGCCCACTTTCACCCAGAGATCAACTGCCACGTTCCCATGATGTGGCGGTTCCAGGCGCCGCGCCCGCGGCCACCCTCACCGCGCCCGCGGCCTTCACAAAATGGTTCCCGCTCAAAAGAAGTTAAGGGGCATGCTGGTCCTTACGCACTTCAAAGTTCCTCTATAAATAGCTTTCGATTCTCATTCTTTATTTTCATCCAAGCTTAGTACAATCTTAAGCCATATACTATCAGTTTCTGTAAAGTAATAATCTCTTCACATCGGGGAGTTATTGCGGTGTAGATTGAGTTGTAATCGAGTCTTGGAGCACTTTGGTTGAAGTTCATCATACCGGCCTTACTTTTCCGTAGATTTGTATCAGATTCAAGTCTCCGACCGGAGCAAGGTTCTAATTTATTGCATTTCTTTATTTAATTGCTCTTATCATAGTCTACACGTTTTATAGACTTTAAATGCTCTTACCATAGTCTACACGTTTTATAGACTTTAAATGCTCTTACCATAGTCTACACGTTTTATAGACTTTAAATGCTCTTACCATAGTCTACACGTTTTATAGACTTTAAATGCTCTTACCATAGTCTACACGTTTTATAGACTTTAAATGCTCTTACCATAGTCTACACGTTTTATAGACTTTAAATGCTCTTACCATAGTCTACATGTTTTATAGACTCGCACTTATTATGTCTGGCTAAACTATAAAGGTTAGGATGTAATGATTGTCATCGTGGTTGTGTTCCAATTATCATGCTAGTGAAAACACTCTGGGGATGTTTTGCTTCTAACTTAAGTCAATTGTGTTTAAATGTTTATTGGGTAAGATCGAAAGCCGTCCAAACTAATGATACGACTTGATTATTATTTAACCAAACAAAAAGAGCGACAGCCGTTGATTGGTTAAATAGGAATCATTGACCTTTTTAGAAAACGATTTTGAAACTATTTTCGGACGCGTTTGTAGGTTTAAAATCTGACTCTTGGTCAAAAGCCAAAAGTCTCTTTAAGTTAATCTTTCCGAGTAAGATCACTTTTCTGTTAAGTCAAAACTATCAATTTCTTAAAAATAGGTTTACCTCTTTAACGCGGAAGGCACCCTTTATATGTGACAATAAAGGAATTTAATTTAAAGAGTAAACTCGGTTCTTAGTAGTCAAAAGCTACAGGTTCCCGTTAAACTGATTCTTTGCTATCAATAGAAAATACTGCCCCATAAGTAGGTTCATCTACGCATGACCGGACCAACATTTGATTACATGATTTACATTCCAACCTGTCTTTTAAACTGTTATTTCCCTCGCATATTTACTTTGTGCACTGCACTCACATCAATATCCTTATTCGCCTTAGATAAGCACCTTAGCAATAGAGTTGATAGATTGACAATTGGTCTCTGTGGTTCGATAATCTTATATATTACTTCGATAGGCTGTACACTTGCAGTACTACATTTAGGCTATACGTTACAGATTAATACAGTCCCATCAAGTTTTTGGCGCCGTTGCCGGGGACCAACTTCGTCAAATTTCGTACCCTATTGTTATCCCGTTTAGACTAAGGCTATTCTAGCCGGTAGATGCGTAGAAATCGTAGCACCGGCAACCTAATAGATCCTTTAGTAGAACCTGAACGTTACGCTCGTGCCCGTCTTTTTATTCGCAAGATAAGAAGAGCTATGGCAGAAGATCGTAACCAAAGACCGCTCAAGGAATTCGCCCAACCATCTAACGAGGAACCTAGTTCTAGTATAGTAAACCCTGCTATAACTACCAACAACTTTGAACTAAAGCCCTCGTTACTACAATTAGTACAACAAAACCAATTCGCTGGTCTCGCTACCGAGAACCCGAATCAACATTTAAAGGTATTTATCCAGTTAGCTGACACCCTTAAGGCAAATGGAGCCACGCCCGAAGCTATCCGATTAAGACTATTTCCTTTTTCCCTTAGAGGTAAAGCTCACGACTGGTTAGACGCCCTTCCAACTAACTCAATAACAACTTGGGAAGACCTTAGGAGAGCTTTTCTTGCGAGGTATTTTCCACCAAGCAAGACCGCTGTTCTTAGGAACCTGATTACTTGTTTCACCCAAAACCAAGGCGAATCACTTTTTGATGCCTGGGAGAGATATAAAGAACTTTTAAGAGCCTGTCCGCACCATGGCCTAGAGCAATGGTTAATCATACATACCTTCTATAATGGACTCCATTACAACACAAAGATGTCCATAGACGCTGCCGCTGGCGGAGCGTTGATGAACAAACCTTACCCTGACGCTTGTGCCCTAATAGAGGACATGGCCCAAAACCATGCCCAATGGGGATTAGAACGAGCGACAGTAGAGAAAAAGGAGAGCCATGGAGGAAAGCATGAGGTAAGTTGCATGGACATGATCAATGCCAAGATGGACGCCCTAGCCTTGAGAGTCGAGAACATGTCTCAAAACCCAACCACAGTAGCAGCAATCCAATCGGAGTGCGAACTCTGTGGAGCTCAAGGACATCAAACCGTTGACTGTAACCTTTTGAACGAATCAAGCTCAGACCAAGTTAACTATACTCAAGGGAACCCTTTCTCGAATACCTACAATCCTGGATGGAGGAACCACCCGAATTTCTCTTACAAAAACAACAACCCTATCCAAAATCCCGGACCTTCGAGACCTCAAGGATTCCAAACGCAAAAACAAAACCAACCTATGCAAATAGTACCCCCAAGACCAAACCTCAAAGAAACCATAGACACCTTTATTCAAGCTCAAACCCAGCAAAATAAGGAGTTTATGAACCAACATATTCACACGAACGAACTGGTTACTCAACTAGCAACCAAGTTTGACCAGATAATAACCCACACCAAAATGCTTGAGACTCAGATTTCCCAAGTAGCACAAAACACCTCTGTACAAGTTGCACCTGGAGGACAATTCCCTGGACAAACTCAACCAAATCCAAAAGGCCAAGCAAATTCTATCACACTAAGAAGTGGAACCGCTTATGAAGGACCTAGAAATCCTGACTTAAGCACATCAGAAAAACCTATGGAAGATGCTACGCCCAAAGACCAGGTGGAGGAACCAGAGAAACCAAGAAAGCAATCAAAACCAGAAGAAGAGAAAAACACTCAACAACCTTATAAACCACCTATTCCATTCCCACAGAGGCTGAAAAACACCAAAGTAGAAAACCAGTACCAAAAGTTTATTAAGGTAATAGAGAAACTCCATGTTGAGATTCCTTTTACTGAAGCTATAACCCAGATACCATCATATGCTAAGTTTCTGAAAGATATTTTGACCAATAAACGACGACTCGATGATCCCAAGCCTTTAGAATGTCATTTTATATCCGAAAATAAACTCGCCAAGAAAGATAAAGACCCTGGAAGTTTTTCTATCCCTTGCATCCTAGGTAACCATATGATAGACAAAGCATTTTTAGACCTAGGAGCAAGTGTAAGTCTGATGCCTCTGGCCGTCTGTAAGAGGTTAAAATTAGGAGAACTTCAACCTACTAAGATGTCCTTACAACTAGCTGATAGATCTGTCAAATATCCCATGGGTATTTTAGAAGACATACCTGTCAAGATTGGTCAGTTGTACATTCCGACCGACTTCGTCGTAATGGATATCAAAGAAGATGAAGACATCCCAATCCTCTTAGGAAGACCTTTCCTATCGACCGCCGGAGCAATAATAGATGTTAAGAAAGGGAAACTGACTTTCGAGGTAGGAGATGAAAAGATTGAGTTCATTTTATCAAAATTTCTAATGGCACCAGTGATAGGAGATGCGTGTTATGCCATCGACATCATTGATGAATGTTTAAATGAGCTCGAACAAAACGAATTATTAACCAAATTACCATCAACCCCTATTTTAGAGGATGACGGATTTGAGAGTATCGAACCGTACATTGCCGACAACCTTTTCGAATGCTTAGCTCTTACCCATGACCTTATGCCACGTGCTGAGACAACCACTATAGAACTTAAGGAACTACCCAAGAATCTAAGATATGAGTTTTTGGATGAGGAGATGAAAAGACCTGTTATAATTAGCGCCACTCTAAACCAAATAGAAACAAATCAACTATTAGATACCTTGCGAAAATATCCCTCAGCTTTAGGGTATAAAGTTTCAGATTTAAGAGGTATAAGCCCATCCGTATGCATGCATCGGATTATGCTAGAAAAAGATTCGAAACCCTCAAGAGAACATCAAAGAAGAATAAACCCTATCATGAGTGATGTAGTCAAGAAAGAAGTTCTTAAGTTATTAGAGGCTGGTATCATATACCAAATTTCGGACAGTGAATGGGTAAGCCCAGTCCATGTGGTACCCAAGAAAGGAGGTATCACTGTTCTAAAAAATGAGAAAGGTGAGCATGTGGCAAAACGAACAGAAGGAGGATGGCGAATGTGTATAGATTACAGAAGGTTGAATAAAGCAACAAGAAAAGACCATTTCCCTCTCCCATTTATAGATCAGATGCTTGAACGTCTAGCAAGACACTCATGTTTCTGCTATCTTGATGGATATTCGGGATTTTTCCAAATCCCTATTCACCCAGAGGACCAAGAAAAAACCACATTTACATGCCCTTATGGAACATTCGCTTATAGACGAATGCCCTTTGGACTCTGTAATGCACCTGCCACTTTCCAACGTTGTATGATGTCAATTTTC
Organism: Vicia faba; assembly: GCA_948472305.1. Classification (NCBI taxonomy): domain Eukaryota; kingdom Viridiplantae; phylum Streptophyta; class Magnoliopsida; order Fabales; family Fabaceae; genus Vicia; species Vicia faba. Next base: position 548,009,287 of record OX451738.1, read on the forward strand.
GCAGACTACCTAGATGGAATTATGGAAGTATTTATGGACGATTTTTCAGTGTGTGGGTTTGATTTCAAAAACTGCCTCTCGAACTTGGAGAAAATCTTAAAAAGATGTGTGGAAGTAAACCTTGTGTTGAATTGGGAAAAGTGCCACTTTATGGTAAGTGAAGGGATAGTCTTGGGACACATTATTTCTGAAAGGGGTATAGAAGTCGATAAGGCCAAGATAGAAGTTATAGAAAACTTAAACCCACCTAAGACCGTTAGGGAAATAAGAAGTTTCCTAGGACATGCCGGGTTCTACCGACGTTTCATCAAGAATTTTTCCGCAATAACTAAACCTTTAACTAACTTATTGATGAAGGATGTCGAGTTTTAATTCGACCAAAAATGTCTTGAGGCCTTTGAAGTTTTAAAGCAAGCTCTTATTTCAGCACCTATCATAAGACCACCTGATTGGACACAACCCTTTGAAATCATGTGCGATGCTAGTGATTTCGCTGTAGGGGCTGTACTAGGGCAAAGAAAAGACAAAAAACTGCACGCAATTTACTACGCTAGTAGAACACTAGACGCCGCCCAGCTAAATTATACAACCACAGAAAAAGAATTGCTAGCCGTAGTTTTTGCTATTGATAAATTTCGATCTTATTTGGTAGGAGCAAAAATAATAGTATACACAGATCATGCAGCAATCCGGTACTTGTTAAGTAAGAAAGATGCTAAGCCTAGATTGCTCAGATGGGTACTTTTACTCCAAGAATTTGACTTGGATATTAAGGATAAAAAAGGAGCTGAAAACTTAGTAGCTGATCATCTCTCTAGGTTAGAACACCTTAAGCCTGAACTTATACCTATAGACGATCACTCTACTTATGAAAGATTAATAGCTGGGATAAACTCAACTGAAGAAGAGACTTATGAGGAAATCTCAACCATGAACAACATACCATGGTACGCAGATATTGTAAATTATCTAGCCGCTGATATCATACCCCCCGACTTAAGCTACCAACAGAAGAAGAAGTTTTTCAGAGATGTTAAACACTTCTTTTGGGATGAACCCCTCCTATTCAAAAGAGGAATAGATAATATATTCCGACGATGTGTGCCGGAGGAAGAAGTAGGCAATGTCATTAAACATTGTCATGCTTCACCTTATGGTGGACATGCAAGCACGTCTAAGACATGCGCCAAAATATTTCAAGCAGGTTTTTATTGGCCTACTGTATGGCGCAATGTCCACACTTACATTACAAAATGTGACCGATGCCAACGCACTGGGAACATCTCAAGACGTGATGAAATGCCTTTAAGAAACATCCAAGAAGTAGAAATATTTGATGTCTGGGGTATAGATTTCATGGGACCTTTTCCTTCCTCAATGGGTAACAAGTATATCCTAGTAGCTGTCGATTATGTCTCAAAGTGGATCGAAGCTGTTGCATCACCCACAAACGATACCAAGGTAGTTATCAAACTGTTTAAGAATATTATTTTCCCTAGGTTTGGAACCCCGAGGTTAGTCATAAGTGATGGAGGATCGCATTTTATATCTAAGATATTTGACAAGCTTCTAAGCAAATACGGAGTAAAACATAGAGTAGCATCACCATATCACCCGCAAACCAGTGGCCAAGTAGAGGTATCGAATAGGGAGATTAAGCAGATCCTAGAAAAAACCGTATCATTATCCAGAAAAGACTGGTCTGGAAAACTTAAAGACGCCTTATGGGCTTATAGAACGGCTTATAAAACCCCTATTGGAACAACTCCTTATCAATTGGTTTATGGAAAGTCCTGTCATTTACCCTTCGAACTAGAACATAAAGCCTATTGGGCCATTAAATCCTTGAATCTAGATTACCTGAAAGCCGGAGAAAAACGTATCCTGGACATTCACAAGCTAGAAGAGCTTCGCTTGAATTCCTATGAGAATGCCATCATATATAAGGAAAGAACCAAAATGTGGCATGATAAAAAAATCATCAAGAAAGATTTCAACATTGGTGATCCTGTTCTCCTATTTAACTCAAGATTACGACTTTTTCCTGGTAAGCTTCGTTCAAGATGGACAGGTCCATTTGAAGTGTCAAAAGTTCTAAAGTATGGAGCAGTAGAAATCAAAAACAATTCATGTGCTCCATTTGTGGTAAATGGACAAAGACTGAAGCTCTACAAGGGAGGCGATTTGCCTGTTGACTACTCTAGTCATATTCTTATAGACCCACCAATACCCACATAAAGTAAGATCTAATCGTCAAGCTAAACGACGTTAAACAAGCGCTGCCTGGGAGGCAACCCATGGTTTATTCTTTATTTTATTTTATTTTATTTTAGTAATTTATATATTTTATCTGGACTAATTTCTTGTGTTTATATTTTCAGGATGCATCACCCCGATGGTATGGTTGTGATTTTCAGAGATGAAGCGCAAAAGGCCCGATTTGCTACCTTATCTGCTAGACCTATGGTACCCACTAGGTACCCCGATCAGAGCTGCATGGAGGCACTAGGGATTGAGCCAAGTATTCGGTATCTATGCAACCAACTTAGCTGGGATTCTTATGCCGATGATGTCCACAAAACATACAGGAACCTTACTCTGGAGTTTCTTAGCTCTATGGACTATAATCCACGAGTAGGTGAAGGAGATGAGCGAGGACGCCTGAGTTTCAGATTGTTTGGCACCGAGTATACCCTGACCACCAAAGAATTCGGGGATTTGCTTGGTTTCCAAACTGGACCGACCGCTATAACTGAGTTCCCATTGAGTTGCTACATGGACAGAGATATTGACAAATTTTGGCAGGACATTACTGATAGAGCCAGTCTTGACCCCTCTACCCAGCTGTCCCGGAAGATCCATAACCCGGCCTTCCGATACTTCGAGATGATCCTATGCCACACTTTCTTTGGGAGGAGTTACTGTGACCACTTGGTCACCGCTGAGGAGATCCTTTTCTTATATTGTGCTAGTCAGTCCAGACCTATAGCTAGTGGAGGTTTTCTGATAGAGAGCCTCGAGCAGACTGCTCGATCCGCTGTAGGGCTCATTCATTCCGGAGGGAATGTGACACAGATAGCTTCTGCTTTGGGTTTAGACAGTATGATAGCACAGCTGACCCCATACTGTGGATATACTTTTCTAGATTTAGACTTTTGCATGGATCGTGGATTCATGAGGAGGGCCTCTTTCCACCCATATCGGTACAGATTGCTTATCAATGACCAGACAGTTTACACCTTTACCATGCCAGACCCTCAGATGACTTGTGTTTCCAACTCTGCTAATTGGAACTATTCTGTAGAAGGTTGGGGTGAGATATCAGAATACACTCCTGCCTCCGAAGAGTACACTCCAGAATACACTCCTGCTTCCGAAGATCTCACTCCAGAATACACTCCTGCTTCTGAAGATCCCACTCAGGACTACACTCCTGCCTCCGAGGACTCCGCTCCAGATCACACATCCCGACCCGAGGTTACACATACTACTGTTCTTACTAATAACCTCAGCTTGCAGGAACCTGATATTCGCACTCTATTGACTGCTATGCGCACTGAGATAACCACTCTCCGCAATGAGGTGGCTGACCTTCATTTGCAGTTGGAAGTAAACGATGTTACCTTCGCTGGTGAGTTAGATGAATTAGCTCACGAGGTGGCAGAGATTCGACGCCAGCTGACTGAGCTGCGTGGCCCAGGCACTCCTGCAGAGCATCCTACCGGTTGGCAATAGATCTTTATTGTTCACAAGATATCTAGTTTCAGTATTATTAGTATTATGTTGATTTCCTTTTCAGACTCATTTTTATTTTTTGCATTATCTGTTTCCTGAGTTGTTAATATTTATTTTGATGACCCAATGTCCGTACCTATATCTATATATATATATATATGCATATGTTTTATTTTATTTACTAATGTTTTTTGTTTTTCTAGGTCACCATAGTTTTAATATAAAAATAAAATAAATAAACATGTGTATATGTATTCACGTACATATATGCACATTTATAAGAAAAATAGGTACACCTCCAGAAATTGAAGATAATGGCGAGGAAGAAAAAGCCCAATGGAAAGAAAGCCAGGCCAGCCCAGCTGACCTCGACCTCACCGCGCCCGCGGTAGGCCCTGCCGCGCCCGCGGTGACGCAACGGTCACCTAACGGCTAGTAGCTCGTTTTTTCCCCCATTTTACCACTTTTTCAATTTCCAATCCCATTTTCTTCCAATTTTAACCCACTTTATTACCCATACCAACCCACTACATTTATTTCCATTATTTTCATCATAAATATTTACATCCACCATTTTCTTTCTTCCCTTCCTATAAATACCCCCTACTATATCATTTTCTTCCTCACACCTTCATTACTTCTACATCCCATTCTTTCTCTCTTTTTATCCACAAGAAAATCCTATGGAATATCACGGTTACATTCTACGTGGTGGTCAAGCCGGAGAAAGGCAACTCAAGCGGCTTGAAAAATTGCTGACAACACCAATACACTCTACCAGGTATATCGATGAAAACTGTCTATATTCATTAGGTATATACCATAGTGTATTCTTCCTTCTAGATAAAATAGGTATGCATGATATTTTTGCTACTCAAGCACCGACCTACCCTAGGCTGACGTTCGAGTTTTTAAGTTCTTTAATTTATAACGTCTCTCCTAACACTGCTAGCACCGTAGGTGGAGTCAAATTTAGAATGTTTAATGTCGAATATGATTACTCCACTGACGGTCTAGCCGCCATGTTAGGATTGCCTTATGGGGATGGTGCCATTTGTGAAGCACCTTTAGACACGGATTGGGCATTTGAAGCATTTTGGGCCAGAATTACTAAACAAAATGCAACATCTTTTGATGGCCTTCTTGCTTCTCACATCCACAATCCTGCCCTTCGTGTCTTTAGATTTCTTTTAGCATCCACCATCTTTGCTCGGGAAAACCCAAACAAGGTGAATGTTAAAGAATTAATTATCATGCAGAGCTGCCTCACAGACACCAAAGTTAATCCCGTCCCATTCATGATTGCCCACATGCACCATGTTTTAAGAAAAGGCGGGCCGATTTCCTTTGGTGGACTGATTACCACTATTGCCCGTGCCATAGGATTGGATACTGAACTTGCCACCCTAGAACCACTTCCTCCTCGGATTGCAAATCTTAAATTTTTCAGGGATATGCGTTTATGCAAGACGAGGAAGGAAGGTGGTTACTTCCTAATGGTTGGCGGTGCTGCTGTACCCAGTGTTGTTATGCCTTGCACCCGTCGTACTGATGTTCGATTTGAGCGTAACTGGACCTACGATCTCAACGCTCCTGCTTTTATTGGTCCGTTGCCCCCAAATCTACCTTTAAATGAGGGTAACAACACTGATGATGAGTACGATTTCCAAACAGAGGAACCACCCCATTTTTCACCTTCACACACGGCACCTTCAACCTCTAACCCACATGCAGGTACAGCTCCTAGCTTCCATGTCACTGAGGACATGTGGCGTGAGCATATGGCCCGAGAGGCCCAGAGGGACACCCTCCTTGCTACCTTGCAGCAACAGGCGGCCGACAACATGGCCTTCATGCAAGCGTCCCAAGAACAAAATGCTAGCTCTCTGTGCACTATTATGGAAAGTCAGCTGGCTTTTCAGAGAGAACAGCACCTACACCAGACCACATACGCTCGTCACTTCCAATTGATGGAGGCAACCCAAGGCACCCTCATTGGTCGGACCCAAGAGCTACAAGCGGCAAATGCCGCCTTGTCAGAGAGACTGGAGCAGCTTGTTTTGGACCGAGATAGCCGCCGTCGCAGCCGTAGCCGCCGTTCCGGTCGTACCAACCAGGATGGTGAAGGTCCTAGTGGCCCCCACTAGTGTTTTCAGGTACCTCCTCCTACCTTATTTTGGAACATTGAGGACAATGTCTGATTTAAGTGTGGGAGGAGCATTTATCGCTTTTATTTCCCATTTTTCGCTTTTATTTTCCGTTTTTCCTGCTTTCATTTACCTTCCGCATTTTTCTTTTTTTATTCGTAGTTAATAAAATGCATGTGATAGGCGAGTCTTTCTGCGTAGTGTACCCTTTCATTTCCCCCACCTTTTAGCCTTACAAAAATTTTTATTTTTCAAAGATTTATGGTTGTTTTTAAGGATTTGGGCTATGAGACAGGTCCTAGATAGGGTCTGTTTCTCGGACACTCACTTTTTGAAAAATTCGTTATCATCTTTACACCATAAGCCTTTTTGAATATTTAGATTAGATCCTTTCTCCCCAATATGCTATGATTTTGAATAAAACTGTACAAATGGGTCTTCAAGTAGTTTATCTTAGCAGTCAGCTCCGGCCTAAGCATGCTCTAAGTGTGGGATCGATGAATATAAGTGGATGATCTCTATTTTTGCCTTAAAAGTTACAAAATAAAGTATGAATACGACTACGAGTTGGGTGATCCTCACAAAGATTACTTAACTCAAGAAAGTTGTAAACACTAACAAAAACAAGAAAAAAAAATATATAAGGCATATCTGTTGTAGTTGGTTCAGAGGTATCTGGTGCTGAACTTGGTAGGGCGGACTACGGTCCGATCCCCCGCAACTGCAAATGGGTAAAATAAAAAGGGATTAAACCAACTTTTGTACCAGAATCCCATCACTTGAGATCAGAGTCACTAACCGGTCACTACACCATGAGTATGTACGGATAACGGGCTTAATGTGATTGCGCCTGAATGAAAAAGGACCTCGTACAAAAAGAAGTCTTAGCATAGTAAGGATATTTGGATCAATCTGTATACTTATGAGGTTTATGTCCGCATTTCTGCGAGTAGTGTAATTAAGATACCCTTGATTCAGATAGTTAGTGCCTGACAACACACCCTTACTCGGACTTAGAAGCCCTCTTTGCCCAAAACCTGTATACACCATAAATTTTCTTTCATCTACTTTTAAGAGTTGTTGCTTGAGGACAAGCAAAGGTCTAAGCGTGGGAGGATTTGATCGCACTAAATCGCACTATGTTTCTGACTCAAATATCACATGTTTTCCTTAGTTTTTATTGTCATTTTCTCGTATTATGTTCCTTTTTCCTTTGTTTTCAGGATTCTTGTCATTTCAGAGCCTTCTGTGAAGAAACGAGCCAAAACGCCAAGAAATTAGGGTTTTTCAAGATATTTTGCACTTATGGCGTTCAGCACCGCGCTGGCTACAGGAAACGCGATGACGTGGCCCACTTTCACCCAGAGATCAACTGCCACGTTCCCATGATGTGGCGGTTCCAGGCGCCGCGCCCGCGGCCACCCTCACCGCGCCCGCGGCCTTCACAAAATGGTTCCCGCTCAAAAGAAGTTAAGGGGCATGCTGGTCCTTACGCACTTCAAAGTTCCTCTATAAATAGCTTTCGATTCTCATTCTTTATTTTCATCCAAGCTTAGTACAATCTTAAGCCATATACTATCAGTTTCTGTAAAGTAATAATCTCTTCACATCGGGGAGTTATTGCGGTGTAGATTGAGTTGTAATCGAGTCTTGGAGCACTTTGGTTGAAGTTCATCATACCGGCCTTACTTTTCCGTAGATTTGTATCAGATTCAAGTCTCCGACCGGAGCAAGGTTCTAATTTATTGCATTTCTTTATTTAATTGCTCTTATCATAGTCTACACGTTTTATAGACTTTAAATGCTCTTACCATAGTCTACACGTTTTATAGACTTTAAATGCTCTTACCATAGTCTACACGTTTTATAGACTTTAAATGCTCTTACCATAGTCTACACGTTTTATAGACTTTAAATGCTCTTACCATAGTCTACACGTTTTATAGACTTTAAATGCTCTTACCATAGTCTACACGTTTTATAGACTTTAAATGCTCTTACCATAGTCTACATGTTTTATAGACTCGCACTTATTATGTCTGGCTAAACTATAAAGGTTAGGATGTAATGATTGTCATCGTGGTTGTGTTCCAATTATCATGCTAGTGAAAACACTCTGGGGATGTTTTGCTTCTAACTTAAGTCAATTGTGTTTAAATGTTTATTGGGTAAGATCGAAAGCCGTCCAAACTAATGATACGACTTGATTATTATTTAACCAAACAAAAAGAGCGACAGCCGTTGATTGGTTAAATAGGAATCATTGACCTTTTTAGAAAACGATTTTGAAACTATTTTCGGACGCGTTTGTAGGTTTAAAATCTGACTCTTGGTCAAAAGCCAAAAGTCTCTTTAAGTTAATCTTTCCGAGTAAGATCACTTTTCTGTTAAGTCAAAACTATCAATTTCTTAAAAATAGGTTTACCTCTTTAACGCGGAAGGCACCCTTTATATGTGACAATAAAGGAATTTAATTTAAAGAGTAAACTCGGTTCTTAGTAGTCAAAAGCTACAGGTTCCCGTTAAACTGATTCTTTGCTATCAATAGAAAATACTGCCCCATAAGTAGGTTCATCTACGCATGACCGGACCAACATTTGATTACATGATTTACATTCCAACCTGTCTTTTAAACTGTTATTTCCCTCACATATTTACTTTGTGCACTGCACTCACATCAATATCCTTATTCGCCTTAGATAAGCACCTTAGCAATAGAGTTGATAGATTGACAATTGGTCTCTGTGGTTCGATAATCTTATATATTACTTCGATAGGCTGTACACTTGCAGTACTACATTTAGGCTATACGTTACAGATTAATACAGTCCCATCAAATGTATTTTCGTTTGGGAAAATAAATCCTTGACGAATGTCGGGAGCTTGTTGAATCCTGGGCTGATGTTGAAGAGTAGAGTTCTTCGCTTCCGCTGGGGATGATGGTTGCAAGAATAAACCGGTAGGAGAAGATGACTCCTTTGGGGAATAAACTTGTTGGAGAGATTACTCTGCGGGGAATTAATTTGTGGGAAGAGATACTTCGCTGAGGTTTTTGATGAGAACTCCGTTGGGGATTCCACTGATAAGTTATGTTGGGGAACTTGATGAACTCCGCTGGGGATAAGAAGAACTTCTCCGAGGACGATCTTTCCGTGGTAATTAGCTGAGGATAACCCAGTTATAAGCTCTGGTGGGAAATAACCTTTGAATGAAGCCGGGGAGATGCGTTCGTACTCTGCAGGGGATAAGCTTCCAGAATCTACTGGGGAAGGGGTTCCACTGGGGTGTCTGGTATTTCGCCGGGGAACAATCTTATATTAAGACTGTCGGGGATGCTTGCTGAGGAATGTCTATACTCCACTGGGGAATGTTGAGATCTTTTGGGGATACCCAACTTCCTTAAGGCTGACAGTAGACTAACTCTTCTTGGGGAGAGTATTGCTGACTTGCTGGAGATACTATGCCTTTTCAGGGCTGATGGGAGACCAAATCTGCCTCGGGAGAGTATTGCTGAATCTCGTCTTATTCAACGGGGAGTGAAGGTATCCTGGTTACGTTCTTCAGCCGAACCTACCTTGGGACCTTGATGGACAAAGCAACTAGATCGCTTAGACGATTCTTTATTGCCCCTGTTTCTGATGTCATCTGTAATTAGTCCTTTGTTTCGCATGCAAATATTCATGATTAACAATTAATGTCAAATGCATATATAAAAAATGAACATTGGACGTTCTTTGCAAAACAAAACAGAAAAAAAGGAAAACGATGGGTAATTTGTCTGAAAAATTGAACTTGTATTAATTTTGAAATTTGCCTGTAAATAGGCGTTTTATGTACAGGAGGCTGACGTCCTAGTAAGAGAACGCCGCCGAGCAACATAGCGTTTATACAATTTTGTGAAAAGGAAACAAAACAGCTATGTGAAAAATAATCCTATTGGGTTCCAACTCTGCTATCGCCTTTATGTCTTCAAGCGTCTCATCACTCTGCTGCTTAGTTGAAGATGAAGCTGATTGATTGGAGTCATCTGAGCCCGAAAGTTGATGCCGAATTCTGGATGCAAGGTGATCCAATGAGACATAGTATTACGCTTCATCCCTAACTTTTGCCTGGACCGCCCTTTCGGGTTTTCAGTCCACCGGGATACCCATTTTTGCCCAAGCCGCCTTTTCAGGTTTTCGACTTGCCGGGTGTACAAATTTTTTTTTCATTTCATCCCTTATTTTTGCCCGAACCCTTTTGGTTCACCGGGAAGCCCTTATTTTTGCCTAGGTGTGTCGACCTAGCGGGTCTTTGATCATGTGTAGTATCTTTTTACTATGTCTGCATTGGCGGGGTGAGGAAGGTCGTCACCATCCATGGTGGTTAGAATCATAGCTCCTCCTGAGAAGATATGTTTAACCACAAATGGCCCTTCGTACGTAGGGGTCCATTTGCCCCTGGGATCACTTTGAGGAAAAATGATGCGCTTGATTACCAGATCTCCAACTTGATACTCTTGTCGTCTGACTTTCTTGTTAAATGCCCTGATCATCCGTTTTTGGTACGTTTGACCATGACAAATAGCAGTGAGTCTCTTTTCGTCAATTAGGTTTAATTGATCAAGCCGAGTCTGGATCCAGTCATCTTCGCTCAAACCTGCATCCTTCATTATCCGGAGATAGGGTATCTGAACTTCAATAGGCAAGACTGCCTCCATGCCATAGACCAAGGAAAAGGGAGTTGCCCCTGTTGACGTCCGTGCTGAGGTACGGTACCCATGAAGAGCAAACGGTAACATTTCGTGCCAATCTTTGTAGGTCACTGTCATTTTCTGCACAATCTTCTTGATATTCTTATTCGCCGCTTCTACAGCCCCATTCATCTTCGGTCGATAGGGAGAAGAGTTGTGGTGCTGTATCTTGAATTGCTCGCAGAGCTCAGTGATCATCTTGTTGTTAAGATTGGTACCATTATCCGTAATGATCCTCTCAGGTACACCGTATCGACAGATCAGGTTGTGCCGAATGAACCGTGCCACGACGTTCTTGGTTACGGTAGCGTAGGAAGCCGCTTCGACCCACTTTGTGAAGTAATCAATCGCTACTAAGATGAAGCGGTGCCCGTTAGATGCCGTAGGTCGGATCTCGCCGATCATATCAATGCCCCACATTGCAAAAGGCCAAGGTGCTGTCAAGATGTTCAGAGGAACCGAAGGAATGTGCACCTTATCAGCATAGATCTGGCATTTATGACAAGTTCGAGAATGCTGATAACAGTCGGCTTCCATTGTGGACCAGAAATATCCTGCCCGAAGGATTTTCTTTGCCATGGTATGTCCACTGGAATGTGTTCCGAAGGTACCTTCATGTAGCTCTGCCATGATCCTTTTTGCTTCAGTCTTATCCACACAATGCAGTAAGGTTGAATCATGGTTTTGCTTGTAGAGAATGCCATTGCTGAGGAAGAACTTTGCCGCAAACCTTCTCAGGAACTTCTTGTCATTAACAGATGCGCCTTCGGGGTATTCTTGAGCTTCAAGGTACCTCTTCACTTCATGATACCAAGGTTTTTAAGTTACCTCTTCAGCCTCAAGATCGCAGCAATGTGCAGGTTCATCCAACTTCCAAATAATGATCCAGGGCACCTCGTTGTCCCATTTGACTTTGAACATAGAAGACATCGTAGCCAACGCGTACGCTAACTGATTCTCCTCTCTTGGGAAGTGTTCAAAAGTTATCTCCTCGAAGTGGGGAATCAACGTCAACACATACTCTTTGTAGGGAATAAGATTTGGGTGTTTCGTATCCCACTCGCCTTTGACCTGATTGATCACGAGAGCGGAATCTCCGAATACACTCAAAAACTTGATCCTTAAGTCAATTGCAGCTTGAAGACCCATGATACATGCTTCATATTCTGCCATGTTGTTGGTGCAGTTGAAACATAGCCGGGCGGTAAGTGGAGTATGAGTGCCTTTAGGGGATATGATCACAGTGCCAATACCATTACCCAAAGCGTTCGAGGCTCCGTCAAAGTGCATAGACCATCGGGATCCTTCCTCAGGTCCTTCATCTGGTCCAAGTACTTCACAATCAGTCACTACCATGATATCCTCGTCTGGAAATTCAAAGTTCATCGACTGGTAATCATCCACTGCCTGGTGTGCCAAATGGTCTGCCAATACACTTCCCTTGATTGCTTTCTGAGTCGTGTACTGGATGTCGTATTCTGTCAAGATCATCTGCCATCTTGCTATTCTTCCGGACAAGACAGGCTTTTCGAAGATGTACTTTATTGGATCCATTTTTGAAATCAACAGAGTAGTGTGAGTCAACATATGCTGTCTCAGCCGGCGAGCAGCCCATACCAAAGCGCAGCAAGTTTTCTCGAGCAGTGAGTATCGGGTCTCACAGTCGGTAAACTTTTTGCTAAGGTAATAAATGGCGTGTTCTTTTCGACCAGACTCGTCATGCTGCCCTAGCACACACCCCATTGAGTTGTCCAGTACTGTCAAGTATAAGATTAGAGGTCTCCCTTCAACCGGTGGCATAAGAATGGGTGGTTCTTGGAGATACTCTTTGATTCTTTCGAAAGCAGCCTGACATTCATCATTCCACCGTACTACTTGATCTTTCTTCAGAAGCTTGAAGATTGGTTCACAGGTAGCAGTTAGATGCGAGATGAATCAGGCAATGTAGTTCAACCATCCTAGAAAGCCTCTGACTTCTTTCTCTGTCTTGGGAGTTGGCATCTCTTGTATGGCTTTCACTTTGGCAGGGTCCACTTGAATGCCTTTGTCGCTTACGACGAAGCCTAGCAATTTTCCAGATCTCACCCCAAAGGTGCACTTGTTTGGATTCAACCTCAGCTTGTACAACTTCAGACGGTCAAACAGCTTCCGTAGATGGTCAAGGTGTTCCTCCTTAGTTTGGGACCTTGCAATCATATCGTCGATGTATACTTCTATCTCGTGATGGATCATGTCATGGAACAAAGCAACCATGGCACGTTGATAGGTTGCCCCTGCATTTTTCAACCCAAAAGGAATGACCTTGTAGAAAAAGGTGCCCCACTGAGTGACAAAAGTGGTCTTCTCCATGTCTTCAGGAGCCATCTTGATTTGATTATAACCGGAGAAGCCGTCCATGAAGGAGAATACTTTATGCTGAGCAGTGTTGTCAACCAGAACATCGATATGAGGCAGAGGGAAATCATCCTTAGGGCTCGCCCTGTTCAAATCCCTGTAATCAACACACATTCTGACCTTACCATCCTTCTTCGGCACTGGAACCACGTTGGCAATCCACTGAGGGTAAGAAGTCACTGCTAGAAACCCGACATCAAATTGTTTCATAACCTCAGCTTTAATTTTCTCGAACATTTCTGGACGCATACGGCGGACCTTCTGTTTTACCGGAGGGCATTCTTCCTTGGTAGGCAGGTGATGAACCACAATGTCGGTATCCAACCCAGGCATGTCTTCGTAAGACCAGGCAAAGATTTCCACATAGTCATGCAGCATCTGAATCAACCGTTGTTTCACACTGGGCTCTAGATTGGCACCAATCTTGACTTCCTTTCTGTCTGTCTCAATACCCAGATTTACCGTTTCCACTAGCTCTTCATGTGGCTGAATGACCCTCTCTTCCTGGAGTAACAGTCTTGCAAGCTCACCAGGCACTTCGCAATCATCTTCACCTAAGTTGATCGGATTTTCGAAGTCATAACTGGCAGTAGCAGAGTCGTTACCAGTGAGATCCAGAGTGGATTGGAACCTGTATAAGTGAGTGTGTGTAAATATAGATGTTTTGCAATATATAATAAATAAAGAAAAGGAACGCAAGATTTTGAAATGCAACAAACATCCAATGTTTTTATTAATGATATATGAAAATGACACACAAAAGCCCTCACAAATGAAGCCACGGTGCCCCGGGTAAGACACTAAGCCATAAAAGTTTCAAAATATTGTCTGTTACAAATTCAAAACAAAAGAGTTCATTACTGAGTGACAAAAGTAATGGGTGTGAAGTCTTTGGCAGTCCAGTTGCTTGGTCCACCGTCGGTTGTTGGGTAGATCCAGCTGTCGAATTCAGATTCCTCCACGTCGTTTTCAATAGCATTTACTCCCGGGTTGGTGATGAACACAGGAGGTTTTCCAATTCTTGCCTTACGAACAGCCCTCTGAGCTTCTGCAGTGAAACCCAAACCAAACTTGTCAGTCTTTGGAGTGAAATCAGGAAGTCGGCCCCATTTTGCGCACTCACCCTTCTCAATAACAGCCCGGGCATCCTTTAAGGAAGCCATCTTCAAAGGAGAGTCTTCTTTAGCCACAGTCTCTGCTGATGCCAGTGTCTGAGGCACCTCTTCAAAGTGATGGAATGGAGTCTCAATGAACTCCCCATCCATCTCTATGTACCGGAACGAGTTGAGGTGGCTGACCATATACTCTTCCTCCCCCTGAACTGTAACAATCTTTCCTCTGACCGGGTACTTAAGCTTCTGATGTAGTGTGGAGGTCACAGCTCCAGCCTTGTGGATCCATGGACGACCCAGCAAACAAGAATATGATGGTCGGATATCCATCACATAGAAAGTAGAATAAAAAACTTGAGAACCAACCCTGATTGGAATGTCAACTTCCCCATGTACCATCCTTTTCGAACCGTCAAAGGCCCGGACAACAATGTTACTAGGCTTGAGCTCCAAACCCTCACAATCCAACCTGTCTAGGGCCTTCTTGGGTAATACGTTCAATGAAGAACCGGTGTCTGCCAACACATGGGCAAGAGTAGTGCCCCTGCATTCAATGGAGACATGCAGGGCGTCGTTATGGTTCTTTCCTTTGGCAGTCAGATCGGCGTCAGAGAAACCCAACCTATTATCGGCAGTCAAGTTGGCCACACAATCGGTAAATTGATCAGCAGACGTTTCTTGTGGCACATGGGCCGTCTTCAGGAAGGAAATCAGGGCCTTGGCATGGGCCTCTGAACACAACAACAATGATAACATAGAAATCTTTGATGGGGTGTGCCCCAACTGCTCAACTACATTGAAATCACTCTTCTTAATGATCTTGAGAATCTCTTCCATCTCTTGCTGGGAAGCTTCCACATTGGTTGTCTTTGGTGCCTCCGTCAGGGCAGGAAAATCAGTAGCAATCCCTTTGCCCCGAGCGTCAGATGACTCGGCAGCAGGGGTAGAAACAGGAACTTGATCAGGAAGGGAAGCAGGCACACTTGCAGGTGTGATGACAAGAGGTCTCTGAATAGCTGGTGGCGCAATATCAGGCGAGAACAGCCTACCACTGCGAGTAACTTTGGCAGGCCTAGTGATGTTACTGACACCGGTACTAGTATCAAACTCTTGCTTTACTCCAAGAACATAAACATCTGCCCCATAGTGCCATGGGACAGCTTTGTCGGATGTATAAGGGAGAGGCCCCAGAACAGTGATGATGATAGGAGCAATCTTCTGAGTGGACATGATTTTGACAGGCTTCTTTGAAGGAGCCTTAGGAGGTTTATTGAAAATAGTGACAATAGAAACTTCTTCGGTACGGGTAGTAGGAACAACAATCTTCTCGAACAAGATCTCCTTATTATCCATCAGGCTTTGGATACCTGACTTCAACAAGGGACAACCAGCAGGTGAAACAGCACATAAATGGCAACCTTTACTACATCCCGAAAATAAAACGGCTAGCAACAGGTTCCTCTTGACAGTCAACAACGAAGTAACAATCTCATCCACAGAGGCTACATACGGGTCTTCTTCCACGGCATTCACTCCATGTTGGGGCATGGGAGCAGTCACAACATTGGGCCTTTCGGGCGCCTCAAACTGTATTTCCTTGGCATCAATAAGGTCTTGAACCTTATTCCTCAGAGCCCAGCAATCATCCGTAGTATGCCCCGGGCTATCAGAGTGATAAGCGCAACGAGCGTTGGGGTTGTACTTTGGTGAAGCTGTGTTCACTACCTTCGGAGCTTCTTTGATAGTTACCAGATTGGTTGACAGTAGTTGCGGCAAAATCTGAGACAGGGTCATGCTGAGTCGAGTGTACTGCCTTTTGGGCCTCTCACCCCTTGGTTGGTTATACTGCTGAGGAGCAGCAATATGCTTTGAAATTACCAACGCGTTGACAGTTTGGCGGCGTTCCGGTTTGTTCTGTCTCCTTGGACCATAAACAGCACTAGCTTCCTTCTTGAAGGGCTTCTTTTCAGTACTCGAGGAGGCACCTTTCTGTATCTTCCCCGACTTGATACCAGCTTCTATTCTCTCACCAGTCAAGATCAAATCTATAAACCCAGCAGAAGAATTCCCAATCAGATGATTGAAGAACGGACCAGACAGGGTCCCCAGGAACATGTCAACAAGTTCACGGTCAGTCAGCGGTGGCTGCACCCTGCCAGCCAGGTCCCTCCACTTTTGCGCATACTCCTTGAATCCTTCGCCCGTCCCCAGTGACATGCCCTGGAGTTGGGTACGCGTGGGAGCGAGGTCGGAATTATACTGATACTGCTTATAAAATGCAGTAGCCAAGTCTTCCCAGTTTCGAATACTGGCTCCATCCAGCTGATAGAACCATTCGAGTTGAGCCCTTGAAAGGCTATCCTGGAAGAAATGGATCCATAGGTTCTTTTCTGCAGTGTAAGGTTGGATCTTCCTTACATATGATCTGAGATGCATCTTCGGGCAGGACAGCGCATCATATCTTGCAAAAATTGGCACTTTAAACTTCGGGGGGATCACAATTCCAGCAACTAATCCCAAATCTTCGAAATCTAAGCCGGGAACTCTCTGCAGCTCCATAGCTGCCAACCTGTCTTCCAAGCTCTTGTACTTGTCATCGGCGGGCGGGTATTTTTGTTCTGAGTAGTCTTCGTCTTCTTCATCCTCTTCTTCTTCAGCTTCAGATTTGGAAGGTACCGCAACCCCTTTTCCTTTACTGGTTCCCTCTTCAGAAGTAGGGGAAATTCAAGAACTCTTCTGGCTTCACCCTCAAACCTTCTTCCCAGGGTAGCCACCCCGACTCTTTTCTTCTTCTTTTTCACTTGCTCTTTGTTCCCAAGCAAGGCTTTTAGATCCTCCTGACCCTTTTCCAAGGTCATCAGGAGATGTTGAAACTGTGAGTTTTGAGACTGCAAGTCTTTGACCGTCTGTTCGAGATCCATCTTACTGAAATAAACAGCAGAAAGATAAGGAAACCTGGTGTGGAGACCTGCTTATACGTATGATGAATGATATGCTTATTTATGCAATGCATTCAAGGATTTAGAAAATTCAAAATTGTTGTAGACAAAAAGAACACACGTCATATTAATAAGAAGAAATTTCGTCAGTACATAAATGCCCCATGGGCCAAATATTACAAAAATTTCTCAAGGTAAAAAGACGTTGCGCATCCTCTTTGGTGCGATGTAGGTGTTGAGGGTCTCTTCCTCATGGAGTCGGAGGGTAAGCTCCAAAACCTTCTTCTCACTGGCGTAGAAGCTGGCTTCAAAAGTATTTTGTTCCTCCTTGAGTTTGATCCAACTCTTCTGCATCTCCTCCCATGATGTTGGCATGTCAGGATATAGTATGGTGTAGGGAACCTCTCCTTCCTTAACGGGCTCTTTAATCACAGAGAGAACATGAGGGTAGGGCATCATCAGACTCTGGGCTCGGGTTCGTACCCACTTGAGATAAGGCTCAAGGGGGATTGAGTTCTTGTGCCCCAATGTCTTGTTGTCTACCTTGTTAGGCATCCTCCAAGCTCTGATGAATCTTTGGCGAAGTCCTTGCGCATTATTGTCGAAGTAAAAAACAAGGTCAGGAATCAGCATGTCGTGAGGGCCATCCCTCCGTGCATATCCAAATTGTCTCAAAGCTAGACAAGGGTTGTAGGTAATGCCTCCTCTAATGCCAAGCAATGGAACATTAAGGAACTCTCCACAATGATCGACGATGATGACATTTTCTCTGGACCGAGAACACCAATGTACATCAGAGTGAGTGAGGGTCATCAATCATTGTGACCACCTTAAGCCTTGGTCATTCTTCAAAACAGATTGTGGAAGGTGCGAAATAAACCACCTTGCAAGGAGAGGAGTACAGCACATGAGAACACCCCTCTTTCTCATTGTTCGTGTGTAAAATGAGTGGAGGATGTCCCCAAGTAATGTTGGTATTGGATTTCTGGATAAGAAGATCTTGACGGTGTTGACATCTATAAGCTGGTCAGGGTTTGGGAACAGGACCAACCCATAAATGAGGAGTGCCACAATTTCTTCAAAGGCTTGTAGATCCAATGAATTCCAACACTCTTGTGCTTTATCGAACAAGAATTTTGCCAAGAAGCCTTTGACACCGCTTCTAGTTTCCCAATGCCCCTTGATGTCAGATGGTTGCAAGTGTAGTGCTTGAGCAACATCTTCAGGCTTTGGTTCTTTTTCCATACCGTTGTAGGGTAGTTGATTAAGAATAGGAATTCTCAGGAGTTGAGAAAATTCCTCCAGAGTGGGAACCAATTGGTAGTCGGGGAATGTGAAACAGTGGTGAAGGGGGTCAAAGAACTGGAACAACACCTTTACCATGTCCTCTTCAATGCTGGTGTTGACTAGGCTGAGCACTCTACCATGTCTTTCACTGAAGGGAGAGCTTTCAGGAATTCTGGATGTGAGCTCCTTGAGTTGAGGAGGGATTCTCACAAGGTTGACTTGGATAGTTTTCCTGCAAAGAATTTCCATGACCTACAAAACAAGAACAAAGATGAAGATCCAAACCCTTGAAATGGTTAGTGGATGCATATGATGCTTTATGATGCTCATGATGTATGCACAAACATATGTACAAGCAAATCACACAAAACCCTAGTTTCAGGCTTGCATGGGGTTTCATAGGTAAGTACCCTCTTGAGTGTAGTTGGCTTAAAAACCTGTCCTATAAATAGTAACCGGGTTCTAAGGAGCTCAATATCATTGGATTGTTTTCCATGTTCATTGTTTTGGTTTAGCCACTTAACTAGCGACCAAAATATTCCAAGAAAACAACCCTCAATGAGTGTAGTATCGAGTATCTACCAACTTCGGACTGCACCAAAGCCGGTCATCTCACTACCCCTAATAAAAGGCCAAGATGGTCAAGTAAGGTTCTAGGTCATTAGTGCTTAGTGACATCACTCAGCGGCCCGTACTCTCCTTGATTGAACTTAAGGGTTACCGGTACTCACAAATATGTCGCACTAATATAGCTATTGCTTCAACCGTGTCGGTATACCCCGCACAGTTTCCACAACGTATTGCTATCTATGAATGTTTTCCCGAATCCGGGTGTAGGATTTCAAGCCCAAACAAGAGAACCAAGATATAAAGCAATCAAAGCAAACAATTAGTCATGCAAGAGGGTGATCTAAGCCCTAAGGTTACTCCACTTTCAAAATTTCCCCAGCAAAGTCGCCAGTTCTGTGATACGGTGGGAGAACTGACTTGGGTTTTACGTTTGTTTTCGCAAATTTTTCGGTTGAGCAAGAGTCGCCACCGAATTTTTATTTTATCCTAAGGAAAGGTTAAAAAGCACAGCAAAAACCTTTGAGATGTTTTCTTGGGTTCGGGGAGTAGATTATAGAAAGGGAAGGTATTAGCACCCTTTCTATCCATGGTTATCCATGGGCTCTTAGTTACTTGCTTAGATCACTTGCCTTGCATTTTCGATTGTTTGAAATGGTGCTTTCAATTGTTTGAAATGGTGCTTTGTGTGTGGGTTTGAAAATGTTTTGAAAAGAGGCCAATGTGGTGGCAACCTTTGTAATGATTCATGTTTGAATGTATACAAGGGTGTATTTGTCTTTTGAAAAAGTTTTCAATGTTTTTGAAAGTTGTTTTGAAAGTGTGTTGTGATGTGTGTTTTGAAAAATGGCAAGGATTGTTTTGCAAGATTGGTCAAGTAACTAAGAGTTGTCTACCCCTAAATTTACTCAAAGGCTTTTCCTATGTTTTAACCCTTTTAACAATTTTGTTCCACCATTGTATTTGGTGGACAATCTTGTGTTAGGATGTTAACGGGACGGGCGCGGGTCATCGTTTTAGACCATGATTGCAATAGTGCCAATTGTCTTTGGCAACTTTTCTTTTAAGGGACTTGATCATTTTTAGGCAACTTTCGAAAGCGTCATCGAGGGACTATGATCATTTGATTTGTTTTGTTTTGCCAAAAAACACCCAACATGCAACATGGCCCATTATTGAAGGCAACAAGTGGAGTGACCCTAGAGGTGCAAGTGTGATTGGTGTTATCCATTTTCATGCTTTTTGTCTTTTGTTTAGTCAAGCTATTTGTTGTTTGATTTTTGCATACAAACCCTAAGTCTATCATGGCATTTTTAGAAAGCTTTAAAGTGCGGAAAATAAAATCCTAAATTATTACAACATAATTATGGGATGGGGGGTACAAATATTCAAATGAGGGATATCTAGCAAGAAATTTAAATCTAAACTATTACAATCCAAATTGAATATACAAGTTATTTAATTGTACAATAATTGAGTAAATACAATAAATATGCAAAATGCACAAAAATGATTTTTATATGTATGTAAAAGTATTTTTCATGTGACAAATAAACAAAAATAAAAAAAGGTTAATCTTTGGGTATTTTCATGGTTTAGGGCAAAACCCTAATTTGCTAAATAAAAAGTATTTATTATTTATTATATACAATATTTATTAACTATATACAAAAAATAAATAAAAAGGAAGTATATTGTAAAAAAGTGATTTTTGAGGTCAAATATTAATAAAAATAAAAATGTATTATTTTTATATTTATCCTAAATATTTAATAAAAGATAGATAAGTATTTATATTATTTACTAAATATATTAAATATGTACAAAAATAAAAAATGTTAATTATTTACAAAAAATGTATATTTTTTAGAAAATGTTTCCAAAATGTAAATAAAAAATAATAACTAAAAAATATATTTTGTATTATTATTTTTAATGTTTTAAACAAATAGTATTATATTTATTTATATATGTAACTAAATGAAACAAATAAATATCAAATAAAATGCAAAAAATGTGAGAAATATTTTTAGTGTTTTTTCATGCTTGAATAAAAATATAAAATCAGAATCAAAAAGAAAAAATAAAAAATGACAAATATATCACACAATGGGCCAGGGGGGTGTAGGTGAAAAAATATGGTGCAAACAGAAAAAACAAGTCAGGCCCAGCCCAAGGGGCTTGTCTTCAACCTCCAGCTCTGTTTCAAAAAAAACGCGCGCCTTCTTGTTCATCACACTAACTTCTGATTCTTTGATCCTTTGACAAATCTTAAAACATGAAACTTGTAGAGCTTGAAGCCACGATTTCAAATATATAAAAAAGTTGTTCTAACTCTCAGAAATGAGAGAGAATTTCTCCTCCCCCAATTCCTGACCTAACTTTTTTTCAATGTTCAGGTTCAAAATTCTCTTAGTACACACAACATAAATGAAAAGTAATGATATGGGTAGCTTCAGGGCCATGAATAGAACATACTTTCTTCACAAACCTAAGCCAAGATATGCTTGGATAGAGAGATATAAGTTCAAACTTTTACCTGTTCAGCTTGAATCGTGTGCAACAATGGAGGCACTTTCAATGGAGTTTGAAGATTTGTACAACTTGCCTGAGGTCCAGGGATGCTTCCTCTATGCTTGGCTTGCTTTGAATCTTACTGAATCGAGCTATAGAAGTCAACCTGCAAGAGAGAAAAGTGAAAATGGCAAACTTGGTTAGAGGTGTTACAGTCTGTTTCCAAGGCTTGGTATAGTTTGTATGGATGTTATGGAGTGTGTATGAAGTGGTTTTGGCCAAGGCGCACGAATGGATTGAGCTGACCAAATCAAAATGAAGAATGCCCTGTTTTGTGCAGCAAAATGGTGATTTTCTGTATGAGGAGGGATCAAGGGTACTTTGGTCGTGTTTTAGGTCTGTTAGGGAGTATGCAATGTGTGGAGAAAGTTTGTTTTAGTTGGTTCTTGCAGGAATCGAATGTGGTACCAGTTTTGCAAAGTTTCTTCTCCTTTAAGCAAAAGTTGTCAAGTTGAGTTATAGGCTCATACATGCCCCTCAAGCATGCTGCACTAATCATTCTTGATCAGTGGAATTGGTTCATAATCTTGTGCCTCAAAGATCTGCTTGTACTTCCAAGATATGGACTTTGACATAAAGCATTGCTTTTTCAAAATGGCAAATGTGCTTTTTCCATATATGGATTGATTTTGTGTGTATTGTCCAAATGCACAAAATAAAACTCTAACACAAAGGATATGCATTTAATTATTGAGTGTAAGAAGGATTAGAGGCCTGTAATCTATCTTGGAACATGCTGACTTGAAAATGGCAATGTTATGAACATGCATTTGGTCATGAACAAAAGTGACTTTTGCCCAATTTTGCCAATTCGATTATCCCTAACCACAGGGGTGTTTGAGAAGTTCTTGGACAATTTGGAAAGCTTGGAATGTGTACTACAATCCATATTTGTAATGCAAGTTGAGATTCCAAGTGGAAGCATGTGAAAAGTGGCCATGAAGTTGGGCAAAAATCCTGCCTCAAATAGGTCAAAAAAAATTCTAAGTTAAGAATGTTTTGCACCCCTATTCCAAAAATTATAACTTGAGCTACAAGCTTCTTTTGAGGAAACTTTGTGAATAAAAGTTGTAGATTTTGCAATGGACTACAACTTTCATGTTTTGAGTTTTGTTTGAATCCAAATGTATCTTGATGAAAAAATGGGACAAAGTTAGGAAAAAATTAGGAAATTCCATAACTTAGAAAATTTCTAAGTTATGAAATTTCTTCATTTCAAACCCTAATTTGTAATTTTTGGTTTCTTGATGAACAAGTTTCATAAATTGACATGTCTTGATGAAAAATGAATCTTGACACTTGATTTTGACCAAAAAGTCAAAGTTTGACTTTTCAGTATACAGTCAAATTTTGCTCAGTTGACTGGAAAATTCATCTGTCAATCTTGTGCATTTTGGATCTTTTGAACTTGTTGAATGTGTCAAGACCATGTCACTGAGTCCTTGAGTCCATATGTGAGCTTGGTTTGCCATTGGCTAGGTCAAACAGTCAAAAATTGCCTTTGTGCAGTCAAAACCCTAAAAATGACCATTTTGTCCTTTTGGTGATCTGATCAAATTTCTTGTGGAATTGTGATCCAAACTTGATCAAATGGTCCATATGAGTTCATAATGTTTATGTGGGTCAAAAATCATGAGGTTTGACTGTCAATTGACTACAGTTGACTTTTTCCCCAATATAGCTGATTTCTAGGTCAACTGTTCAATTGACTGGGCAAAGATTGGAATCAAGGCTTGAAACTTGGTATGGACAAACTTGTGAGTCCAACATGAAGCATGAAAGTCATCTTGGGAATTTTAGGTCAAAACATCTTTGGTCAAACTCAAAACCTAATTTGGGTCAACAGTGCAAGGAGGAGTCTTGAGCAGAGCAAACCCTAATTGGATCTTGAGCTCTAAGGGTCTTGTGGTGAGAAAATATTGATGAAATGGGAGGGCAAATTTTGGGGTACAACACCAGGAATCCGACCAAATAGTAGTTCACTTCTTCGAAAAATACTGTGAAGCCTGGAATCCGACCAAATAGCAGTTTACTATGTCAATTACTATGAAGCCTGGACTTGACCGGATAATAGTATACCCCAGATTCAAGTTGAAGCCTTGACCCGACGAGACAACAACTTAATCACCGAAGCCCAGATACAATCCAGATACGGATGTCATTCCGATGCTCATTCAGTACATCTTTCAGACATTTTCTCTGGTTCAGATGAGTCACTCCAAGATTTATTTTGTTTCTTTCCAGTCAAATAAAATTCAAAGACCTCTACTAGTTCAGTTTAAATCTCTCAACGGTTTATCCTGATTCTTTCTGGTAGATATTTCTTCTGGTTCAGATAAATCGCTCTAAGATTTATTCTGATTAGTTTCCAATTGAAATCAAGTTCGGACTTAGTCCATTTTCTGTCACAGTCACCCTTAGATGGCATCTACAAGCCCATCTCTATCAAATCTCCATCGTTCCTCCAAATGGAATCTATAAGCCCATTCACAATTCATCTTCGAGTGCAAATTTCTAGGCACTCTAGTGTTCAATCATCTTCCACCTTCAAGTTACGAACGACGGATCCGCCAATCTAATTCTTCAGGTTTAAGAAGATTGAACAGGGGCAGATGTTGTACCCCAAAATTTTCCCTCTCATTTATCAAGTAATTTCTCACAAGATATCCTTTGGTTCAAGACTGCACAAGGGCTTATCAGCTCAAGACACCTCCTCAAGCACTGATGACTGAAATTACGGTTTGAGATTGCACAAGTATAATTGAAATTTTAATGCCTCATATGACTCTCATAGATCACTATGTACCCTCAAGATTTCTCATGTCAAGTTTCAAGTCTTGGATCACATTTTTGCTCAGCCAATTGATCAGTTGACCTAAAAATCAGCTATATTGGGGAAAAAGTCAACTGTGGCCAATTTACAGTCAAAATTCATAATTTTTTATCCATATCAACATTGTGAACTCATATGTGTCATTTGATCAAGTCTGAACCACAATTCCTCAAGAAATTTGATCAGATCATCAAAAGGGCAAAATGGTCAAAATTAAGGTTTTGACTAAGAAAGGGCAATTTCTGATTTTTTACCTAGAAAACGGTTATTTGGTTTGAGACATGACCTCTAGGATTCAATTGCATCATTTTGACCTAATGGCATGACTCAAAACATTGCTCAAGGTCATTTGATTGATAGTTGATTTTTAGTCAACTGATCAAAAGTCAATTGTACACTGAAAAGTCAAACTTTGACTTTTTGGTCAAAATCAAGTGTCAAAGATCACAATTCATCAAAACATGTCAAAATATGAAACTTGTTCATCAAGAAATCAAAAAGTCAAGATTTCATTTTGAAAAGTCAAAGTTTCCAAACAGAAATGTTTTCTAAGTGTTGGAAACTTCATAATTTTTCACAACTTTGAGCCAATTTTTCACCATGATGCAAGATGATTCAAAAGAAACTTTCAACATGAAAGTTGTAGATATCAATGAGATATAAAACATTACTTTACACAACTTCTCCTGGAAATGCATGGATTTCAAGTTATGATTTTATAAATACATGTTCATGAAACTTGGAAACTTAGTGAAATTTTGCCCTAGTTTAGGCAGGATTTTGACCTAACTTCATGGAAAATTTTCACATAGTTCCAAGGGTAATTTTCAAAAGTGATTCAAACATGGGTTGTAGAGAACATTACAAGCTTTCCAAAATGTCCAAGAACTCCTTGATATCATGTTTGAGCAAGGAGAATCGAAGGCATGAAGTTGGCAATTCATTCTTGAATTATAGGTCAATTTCATGATGAACAAGAATGCACATCCATGCTAGGATGCACAATATTTGCTTTGTATGCATCAAACTTGTTTTGAACTCCATAATTAAATGTTTGCACAACAGTTAGAGGCTTCAACTTAAGCATTCAATGCATTGCCCATGCTTAATGCCATTTTAGGAAGAAAGTGCACATTGCCATTTTGGAAAAGTGGTTTTTATGCACAAAATCAATTCTTGAGCTTTGAAATTGTTTTCTTCTGATCACACACAACCTATAACCTAAAATAAACTTGTCTAAAGTCTCTAAGCAACTCAGCCCTTGCTTGTACTTTGTCTTGAAACCATATTTCTACTTTTCTTCAAAATCAAGTAACATAGCCAAAACTCTACAGCTTGCACTTCTGACCCACTCAAGTTCTACAACCTTTTCCTTACTTATGCACAAGTTGTTTGCAAGCTAACAGACCATTTCAAGCCCCCAAGAACTCTCCCAAACACCCTTGCTGCATAAAATTGTCCCACTTGACAATTTTGAGCCAAAACTCTCCATCTCCATTTCCACTCGTGCATTTTGATTCTTAACCATCCAAATACCTTACTTACATCATATACAAGTGATACAAGCCCCTGTTTCAAGACTGTAACTCCTCCATAACTATCCACCATTTCTAAAACTGAAGCTTGCAACTTGACTTGAGTTGGGAGTTTCAGCCATCCTCAAAGTAAAGTAGGAGTTGGAACACGTTCAAGGAGGTCCAGGCAAACTACATAAATCATTAGGCCATCTCAAAGGTTGCTCAAACTCCATACACGACTTCAGCTGCAAGAGGTAAGTTTTCAAACTTATATCTCTTCATACAAGCATCATTTGGTTCTGATTTATGAAGATAAAATGTAGATACCATTGCCATGAAGCTGTATATATCCATAGTTTGCATTTATATGGCCTACGCTTAGAAAATTTTAGAGTTGAAGTTTCTGAACTTTTTAGGTTTAAAATTAGGACAGAAAAATTCTCACTCATCTTTGCCTTTTAGCTTTAGTTATTTATATGGTTGGATTCATGGGAAGAAATACCACAACTTTCATGTTTATACTTTCCATTTTTGTTGAGAGATGAAGAAGTTACAGGTACTCTGGCTGAGCGTGAGGTTGAAGATGAAGTTCAGGCCATGGACTTGATTTGTAATATATATTTTTGGTTTGACATAAGTAAACGGATGTATAGCCACCCCAATGGTAAGACAGCGCGCTAGTAACCAAGAGGGCGTGAGTTCAACACCCAGCATGCTGCCTTTTGCTTTTTTTTTCTCACATTTTTTTCCTTCTGTTTGCAGCGCCTGGGCCCCATAGCATTGGGCCTTCTTTTTTGCTTACCCAACCCCTGACTTACTTCAGCACCCCCTGACTCAATTTTCATTATTATTTTCTTTTTCTTTTTCTCTTATTTTATTTTATTTTATTTTTCCTTTATTATTAGCATTATTATTATTATTATTATTATTATTAATATTGTTTTATTGTTATTAATAAAAATCCAAAAAATATTTTATTCATTATTTTTACACTTATTTAGTTTATTTGTTTTATAAAACTAAAAGAGCAAAAACAAGTTTCTTAATAAATTAATTTCTATTTCTTGATTAATATTTAGATAATTAGGTTTAATTATTACATTATATTATTTTCTTGTAAATTAAAATTAATTTAGAATTTAGGTTTATTTTAATTAATTATTTTTCCTATCATTTCTGTTATTTAAAATATTTTCATAAATAAAACCCTAAAAAATCTCTTTTTACTTATTTTCTTTTCTTATTTAGTTTAAGTTAAGTTTATTTAATTTTCATTAATCATTTTTTAATTAGGTCAAGATTAAAACCCTTTCATAAAAATCCAAACAAAATCATTTCTTTTTCCATTACATTCTTGCAATTTTATTTTCAATTTTGTACAAATATTCAACATGGTTGTAATAACTATTTAGATTTAATTTTCTTACAATTTCCCCATTTGTAAATTTGTACACCCCTCCCCTAATGATGTAATAGCTTAATATTTTTTATTTTTCGCAATTTAATGCTTTATATATAAATGCTAGTTATTAGGTTTTGTATGGAAAGATTAAAATCAACAAATAGTAAACCTTAATCAAGACAAATCAAGCATGAAAAAGACACACTTACACACTTACACCTTTAGGGTAAATCCACTTGTTGCCTTGAGAAATAAATGGTCATAATACGCATGTAAGATGTTTTAGCAAAAACAAGCAAAAATACAAGATCATAATCCCTCGATGACGCTACAAATGTTGTCTTACAAATGATCTTAGTCCCTCAAAGAAAATGTTAAGATATCTTACAAACATTGCTATTCATGACTATTTGATGACCCCTGCCCGTCCCTTTTCACATCCAATGATGGGACTTCTTACCGAATCAATGGTAATATAACAACATTTAAAGGAGGAGGAAAAGAACATCTAAGACCTTTTGAGTAAGTAGATTTGCTCCTAGTTGCTCGCTTGCTCACAACAAAAACATTTTATACACCAACACTCTCATTTTGAAACATTTTCAAAAGATAAACACTTTGTACGCGTTCTTATAGAAACGAGAGCCATTACAAAGAAGACACCTTTTCAAAATCACTTTCAAAAACACATTCCACAAACACACCTTTGAACTATTTTCGAAACAACACTTTGTATGCGTTCTTCTAAAAACGAGAACCATTACAAAGACATTTTCAAAATACTTTCAAAATCCACACCACAAGAACATTCAAATAAAATCAAGTGATCTAGCAAGCAACTAAGAGCCCGAGGAAAACCACAGATGAAAAGGGTGCTAATACCTTCCCTTTTCATAATCTACCCCCCGAACTCAGAAAACATCTCTAAAGGTCTTTCCTATTCTTTTCATCCCTTCCTTTTGGATAAAAGAAAAGTCAGTGCAGACTCTTGCTATCCGCATAATTGCGATCAAATGCAAAACAACCAAGTCAGTTCTCCCACCGCGTTACAATAGATATTTTTAGCCTGCTTTGTCCTCACTCACGTGCTTTATGGGAAACTTCCCAAAAGGTCATCCATCCAAATACCACTCTAAATAAAGTACTCTTAACTGTGAAGTTCTTATTTGTTAGGTTATTGAAAAGAATATGCATCTTGTTGGTATATGTAGTACTACTCAATACTTATAAGCCTTTCTTTAACTATACAATCCTACACACGCACAAACTCAAGATCCCTCTCATTTCGATGTGAATTCAGTTTTTCCCTAGAAGCTGTCACCTCTCATTGTCATGCCTTATGCATCGACAACCACCCTCCGCCCTCGTCCGCCACAAGTGTTACACTAACCTTGCAAACCATATCCTCTCTCACAGCATATGAAGCTTAAATCCACAATTGCACCTCACAAGTAGAATAATAGCATATTTTGTGAAAATCGACATTTGATTATTGTGTTTTCCACAATTGAATGCATTTAATGTTGCACATGCATTTCACTTAACCAACGTTTGGGGATTTTCCTCAGCCGATGTTCAAGAATTTACCTCATTGACACTTAGAGGTTTATCTCAAGCTATGCCTGAGTGACTCATCTCAAGTATGCCTTAAGGACTCACCTCAAGAATGTTTGAGAGACTAATCGAAATGAGATAATTTGATTAGACAAAACTACTTCGTCTTTTTCAAACCCTTGTGCTTGAGGGACGGTGTACCAATATATTCATAAAAGGTCCACATGAGATGACACAACAAATTCTATAAGGACACACGATATAATATATCTCCCCTCCAAGCTTATGAGTTGTCCATTTACTAAAGCATTCTTCCATTGTTTGTAATGGTTGCACTTTTATTGTAATAATAATCCATTTATGGAAATGAGGAAGTTGACGTGTCCCTATCCATAGCGTTATGGAGAGAAAGTCAAAAGGGAGAAGCTACATTCTTTGAGGCATTTCCTCGAACACCTTATGGTCATGAATGAAGTTGTTAGGAAACTCCAGATCGTGAGAGGAAAGATATTGAGTTTATATTTTAGTTACTTACGTGAGGTTACAAACCCATATGTTCGGGTAAATCCGAACCAAACTGGAATCTGAACCAAACCATAATGTTTGGGTCGTATATTTTTTCAGTTTGGACAAGAACCGAACCAAACCAATAAAATCCAATGACAATTGACTCGGGAATCAGATTTTCAATTTTCTATCAGCAAACCCAATCCGAACCAATCGTAATTAATTATTATGAAAATTACTACCAATCATTCAAGTTCAAGAAGAAAAAAGTGAAATATTGTATATGGACAAATTATTCTATTTTAATTTATTATTAGAAAGTTGTTAGTGTATTGTGGTAAATGAGCGTAAAGCTATGAAACATATTCATTAATATACTAACTCAAGTGACTAATTATAGATTCAAACGCCTTGATGTTATATATTTTTCTTGTTAGATATTTTAGAATGTATTAGAGAAAAATTGCTAGTCTAATATTTACGATTAAACACTATTAATACTATATTTTTTATATTATTATGAAAAATTAATTTTCGTAAATAAGTTATTTTTTTTATAAATATTTTTATATTTTTTATCTACCCGATCAATCCAATCCAAACCAACTCGTTGTTTGTCAGTTCCTTTAAACTTTATCGTAAAAATTTATAAATTTAATCCAAATCCATCCATATAATTTTAATCGATTTAAATATGAGATTCTGTCAAAATCAGCCATCGAACACTCCTACAAACCTCCACAATCAAATTTTTTTATTTTTTTTTACAGTCAACCATATTATTAATCAAATTTTTTTATTTTTTTTTACAGTCAACCATATTATTAATTTTAAATGACGAGACATTAAACATGGTATATTGATGCAAAGATCAACTTGTGGAGATAAATTGTTTACAGGGATGAAAAATATATTAATTATAAATGAAAATAAGATAATTTCAAGTTCCTGAGTAGATCGAGGCAAATGTATTTTATTTTTCATGATTTTATTAAAAAATCGATAAATATTTCCCAGCTCGTGCAAGGATCAAATTGATTAGCTTCCGCTATCGACTCCGTCCCTCCTTCACAATATTAGGGTTTTCCGAATCCCAATTTCCTCAAACCAACACTGAACCCCATTAAAACGACCTCTAGTTACTGCGTTTTCGAATCTTACATTTCTCTCTATCCAACTATACAAACAAATATAAAAACTCTTCAATATTTTCGCCTCATCGGTTACGCGCGAAATCAAACAAACTTCGGTAGTGACTGCGATCATTCATGGCTTCTTCTTCGGTAATCACTCCCGAAGATGTTTTGGAATCGCTCATGAACGACGGTACAATTGATGCCCTTAGATTGAAGATCATCAACCAGCTTAAAGCCAATGTAGTTTCTACTCTCCCATTTTTTTAGATTCCGACTTCCAATGCCATTTTTTTGTTGTAAATTACAATATTACAAGTTGTTAAATGTTTGCAGAGTTTATCTTTAAGTTTGTGCTGTTTTTTATTTTGGCAGGAGGAACTCAAGAGTACTACTATAAAGATGGCTGAACAGAGTAAGGTTCTCAACACTCCCGGTGCGGAGAAACAAACCAAAAGAGAGCTCTTTGATGCGCTTCGCCAAGAACTTGAGTAAGTGATAGTTAGGGAACCAAGAACTTAGCTTACATTTATGTTTGAACTAAATGTTGAGTCCTAATTAGGGAGCCTGAATAGTTTCCTTTGTCTCTCTATGGCTGTTGCATGTTGTGCTAATGGTTAGTTACTTTGGAATTGGGTGTGATGCACACTGATGAATGATGATAATACAGTGCAGTGTAGAAAAAAGATATCTGAAACACATTTTATACCTGGCCGAAAGTAGAAGAAAGTTTTTGTTATTAATTATCTGTTCTGTAATCTATTCTTTAAAAGGAGAAAAAAACTCTTCCTGTCAGAAAATAGAGAAGAAAAACTCCGGCTACCTCCGAACATATAGAAGAATGGCGGGGACATTATATTGGCAAGGAATGATGAAACGGGTTCAAGAGTTTGTCAAAGCTTGTGATACGTGCCAAAGACAAAAGTAAGCTGCTACTACTCCTAGTGGATTATTGCAGCCGTTGCCTGTTCTGGTGCCGGTGTGGAGTGAAATCTCCATGGGTTTCAT
The DNA here is from genome assembly GCA_948472305.1 of Vicia faba. Taxonomy (NCBI): domain Eukaryota; kingdom Viridiplantae; phylum Streptophyta; class Magnoliopsida; order Fabales; family Fabaceae; genus Vicia; species Vicia faba. The sequence continues at coordinate 548,040,728 of OX451738.1, forward strand.
TACTAATCTACCTAAGAGTAATGGTTTTGAAGCCATTTTTGTGGTTGTTGACCGTCTTTCCAGATATAGTCATTTCGTTCCGCTTAAACACCCATTTACTGCACGTTCCATAGCTTCCATCTTTGTGAAAGAGGTCGTAAGATTGCATGGTGTTCCGTAGTCAATACCCAGTGACCGTGACCCTTTGTTTGTGAGTATTTTTTGGAAGTAGCTGTTTAAATTGTTAGGGACAGTGTTGAAGGCCAAACAGAGGTGGTAAGTAGATGCTTAGAATCCTACCTGCGTTGTTTCATTATCAGACCAACCGAAGTCGCAGGCTCACTGGATTCCGTGGGCCGAGTTGTGGTACAACACCACGTTCCACATATCTACAGGTTTTACACCTTTCAAGGTGGTGTATGGCCGGAAGTCTCCACAGTTGGTACACTTTTTGGAAGGGGAGACTAGAGTTGAAGCAGTGGCTCAAAAACTCAGAGATCGAGATGAAGCTTTGCGACAACTGAAGTTCAATTTGCAGAATGCGCAGGACAAATGAAGATTCAAGCGGACAAGAAGAGGAAAGAAGTGAAGTTTGAGGTTGGGGATTGGGTTTTTCTCAAACTAAGGCCCCATAGGCAACGGTCTGTCGTCCAACAAATCCATCAAAAGTTAGCTCCCAGATTCTTTGGTCCTTATCAAATCCTCAAGAAGGTGGGTCAGGTTGCTTATAAGCTTCAGCTGCCGGCAACATCTAAAATTCACCCCGCGTTTCATGTATCACAGTTGAAGAAAGCAGTTGGTCATTACACACCGACTAATGAGCTGCCTGCGAGTTTGGAAGTTGATAAAGGAGAGGTGGTTCCTGCGAAATTGTTGTCTTGGAGGGATAAGTTTGATGCTGGGACACATACTAGAGAATGGTTGGTGCAGTGGGAAGGTATGGATATTGGTGATGCTACATGGGAGGAAGAATTGATGTTGAAGAGTCAATTTCCTGACCTCTGCCTTGAGGACAAGGCTCTTTTTGGAGGCGGGAGTGATGATAGGAAGCGGATTGGGCCTGTTAACAAAGAAGGGGAGGTAATGGTTAACAAAGAGAGTAATGAGCCCAAAGTGTGGCGTGTGTATGAGAGAAGAATTAAGAAAAGAATCACAAAGGAAGTGTGAGGCTGATGTGGCAGTATGTTAGGATATTAGTTGGGCCTTAGTCCAAACCAAATAAATAGGAGTTGGATCAGTTAGTATTCCCCATATAAATAGGAGTGAATAGGGCAGTAGTTAGGTATGTTATTATTTTCTGTTTTTCATATTAGGGTTTGGGCAGTGAGAGAATTGTTTTCTCTTACTGAGGAGCAGTAACTCTGGAATTACTTTTGTTTTCATATTCATTAATAAAATAATTTTCTCCATCATATTCTACCTTTCCTCTGTTCTATCAAACCCCATCATATATTCATATGATGGGGTTGATGAAATCTGTGTACTAAGGATAAATCTCATCACAACTTTCTAACTTGAGGTAAATGAAACTACAAGAACTAACTTTAATATAGTACAGACTATATATTAAATCTGCCGAAGTGCTTCATTTTTATGAACAAACCCATATATAAGTATGGTGTGTATATTTGCTGATCTTGAATTTCTGTTCAAACCCCCAACTTTGTTTTCTAAATTTGTAAACTCTTTATCCATTCTGCTTGCATGATTAAGTTGTTACAATTACATTTTTTTAAATTTTGAATGAGAAAAGGGGAGTTAATAAACTCAAATGCAATCATTTTTTGGAATGTTTTGAAAGACTTTGAAAACTTAAGTTTATTCTCTATGAGTAGTATAATGATTCTCTACGATGAATAATTTTCCATGCTTGATTGGGCTTTTGACATATTTCTCTGTCTAGGTGATGTCTTGGCCAATCATAACAAGAATTGTTTTATTTTTGTTATAAAGGCAAATGTTAGTATTTCTTTGAGGGCGGGGATCGAACCCTATACCGTGTTCAATTCCATGAAGTGATGTTTAGTTATTTTGGTAGCATACTACCAATTATATCCCAACGTTAAAGGGCGTACAATGAAAATGCAAAATATAGTTCACGCGGGATTGATCCCGCGACATGATTTGCACATGAACCGGCTTAACTACCGCATCAATGAAAACAATTGTAATGTAAATGGCCTATATATTATTTATAAATATACACAACTGATATATTTATATTTATAAATATACATTTAGTGGAATAAGGCTTGGTTGTTGTAATACACAACTGATAAGACAATACACACATATCTATGCAGTTGTTTTGTCTCCTGCATAAAATGTTACTGCTGATGTCTAGCAAGTTTGTTTGTGATTTCCAAATTGATGTAGCATAATCGGGTCTAGGATTACACTGTGGCACTCTAAATATTGGGCTGAAAAGATGTGTGCAAAATAATTATCTAAAAACCAGCATTTGAAAACTTGGTTCTCCAAAAATGGAAACGGAATAGTGACACGTGTAAATGCCTATGCGTATCCAATAGGTATTCAATTTTTTTGTTTTCCCTGATCCGGGTCAACTGCATCTTTGATTTGATTTCACAATCAAAGACATGGTTGGTACCCGAATACGGCACACCCAACCCAAGACACGATTGGTATCCGAATTTGGCACACCCAACCCAAGACATGGTATGCACCCGAATACGGCACACCCAGTTTTATCTTTTACTATTTTAACGTATCCTTACTTTGCACCCCCCAACCCAAAAAATATCTTAATCCAAAGTACATATCCGCATGATTCACCAAATAAAACCCATATTCTCAAAGCTAGGGCTTGCTTGTAATCATGTGAAATTTTTTTGCTCTGTTTGCCATTTCATCCATTTGGAGATATGCTCCTCTCTTTGTTCTTTCTATTAACATATCTAAGGCTATGTTGTACTTTGTATCTTGACTGCTTATTACTTAGCCAAAAGAATGCTTAGAAACCCCTTATTTTTTCACACATTTTTAAATTATATTCTTTTACAGCCATTAAACCTCTTCATATTATGAAATAGTGTGATTAGAGAATCTAATTAAATACAAATCAAATCCTGTAAAATAGGCTTAATCCTAATAATCATAAATAAATGGAAAAGCAGGTTGACAGTTTACTTGCTGCATACGATTGTAGTTAAGATGCAAGAATAAACCATATTCCAGTCCTCCAAAGGTATATATGGGTTGATACTTTGGTTCTTTGAAGAATTTTGCCTCCAATTTATTGTTATCATAATGAAAAGTGTCATGAAAGTCATTATTTCATGTAAAAGACCACAGGATTGAGGAATTAAATTAATATCAATTATTTTTGGGTGGAAATTGTCGAATATTTTAGTGGTGAATTTCAAGTCACTTTCTTTAATACGGACTGAAATAGGGGTTTAGTCTGTAGTTGCTGTCTTATATTGGTTTTGCATGTGGGAAAGTAGAAGCTACTTGTTTGTATGTTTAATGCTTCTATAAGCAGGCCTCCTTGGTAATTATACTGATACAATAGTGCCTCTTAATTTTTGTGGCTAGTGCCTAGTGAACACCTCTTCAAATAAATTATAATGAAATTGACGTGCACTGAAAGGTGCACTGAAAGGTATATCTGTTTAAACTTGTACTGTGTTTTTTGGGTCATTGTCTTGTTCTATTCTTGATAGGTCTGAATTGATAGTCTGTATTGAATTAGGAGAGACTAAGAGACATTTAGGTTAAGCCGTGTGTTTTGAAAGCACTACGGAGACTTTATTATATATAGAGAGGATTACAATTAATTACATGATATAATCGATGTAGGACTATTCTATGTACAAATATTCTTAACACTATATATTTACAAATATCAACACTCCCCCTCAAGCTGGAGCATATTAGTCAAATACACCAAGCATGCCACATATATAATTAATTATGGGACTTCGCAGGGATTTTGTAAACACATATGCCAATTGATCATTAGAGTTGACAAAGCTTGTGACGATGTCGCCAGATTCAATCCTCTCTTTGACAAAGTGACAATCTATCTCAATATGTTTGGTTCTCTCATGGAAGACTGAATTTGAAGTAATGTGCAATGCAACTTGATTATCACACACAAGTGTCATTGGTCTTGCTTCTTCAATTTGAAGTTCTTTGAGCAACTGTTTTAACCAAATGAGTTCACATGTTGCCATTGCCATGACCCTATACTCTACCTCAACACTTGATCTTGCAATTACATTTTGTTTCTTACTTTTCCAGGATATAAGCTTTCCTCCAACAAGTACACAATATCTAGAGGTGGATCGTCTATCAATTGGTGACCCTGTCCAATCAGCATCAGATATCCAACTATCTGAGTATGTCCTTTATCTTCATACACTAAACCTTTTTCTGGAGCACATTTGATGTATCTCAGAATCTGGATAACAACATCCATGTGTTCCTGACAAGGAGAATTTAAGAACTGGCTTACCACACTGACTGCAAAAGAAATGTCTGGACGAGTGACTGTGAGATAATTCAACTCTCCGACCAATCTCCTATACCTTCCCGAGTTAGATAGAGGTTTCCCCTGATTGGGTAGTAGTTTGACACTTGGATCCATAGGAGTATCAGCTGGTTTGGCGTTCAACAAACCTGTTTCTTCCAAAATATCCATGAAATATTTCTGCTGAGAAATGACCAAACCATCTTTAGATTGGGCAACTTCAATACCCAAGAAATACCGGAGTTTACCAAAATCTTTTGTCTGAAATTGATTTGAAAGATGTTGTTTCAACTGGAGTAGTCCCGGCTCATCACTACCGGTTATGACAATATCATCTACATACACAATAAGATAAATACACCCTTAAGCTGAGTGACGATAAACGACAGAATGGTTAGTTTCACTACGGACCATACCAAATTGTTGTACTACAATGCTGAATCTGTCAAACCAAACTCTCGGAGATTACTCAAGACCATAAAGAGACATGTGTAGCCTACAAACCATATTCGATGACTCCCCCTGAGCAACAAATCCAGGTGGTTGCTCCATATATAATTCCTCTTCAAGATCACCATGTAAAAATGCATTTTTGATGTCAAGTTGATGAAGATGCCAATGACGAATGGCTGCAATGGCTAGAAGAAGTCTAACTGATGCGATCTTGACTACAGGCGAGAAAGTATCACTATAATTCAATCCAAAAACCTGAGTGTATCCTTTGACTACCAAGCGAGCTTTAAATCGATCAATCTTACCAGTTCCCATATACCAGTTTCCATGTAGAGGGGGTAGAGGAACCAGTTCCCATGTACCACTGCTTTGAAGAGCACACATTTCATTAATCATTGCTTGCCTCCACTCAGAGTAAGATAATGTTTCACCTGGAGTGTTAGGAATAGAAACAGAAGACAAACAAGTATACTGCAAAGGGGAAAGACGATGATAGCATAAATCAATATAATGTGGAGAAGGATTTCGTCTTTGACGTATACATTTTTGAAGGGCAATCGGAAGATCGGACTCAGGTTGCAGGATGGGATCCGGTGATGGCGAGAGCATCGGAGGAGAGTGCGCAATGACCTCAGGGACATGTACGACCTCAGGGACAAGTACGACCTCAGAGACAAGTACGACAAACATTGGTTGACGATGTTGATATGTTTGAAGTGGACGAGAAGTCGGGGGGTCAATCGTAGGGTTATCTAGTGGGCCAGGTTCCCTAGAATGATGGGGGATAATGACATATGGGACTTCCGGAAGAGGTGTAGGAGTACTCTCCTGAAGGAGTTTCAGAGTTACTTGGCTGGACTCGAAATATGGAGCAGACTCAAAGAAGGGGACATCGGCCGACATGAGATATCGTTGTAGGGTATATGAATGACAACGGTAACCTTTTTGGGATCGATGATAACTAAGAAAAACACACTTTAATGCTTGAGCTGATAGTTTATCAAGATCAGGAGAGATTGTGTACAAAACATGTAGAACCGAAGACTCGGGGAGGAATTTTGTGAAGGGAGAATGGGGAAAAAGGATTGAATGAGGGATTTTATTGTTAAGGTCAGATGATGGCATGCAGGTAACATGCTGTTAGCACAACGTCTCCCCAACCCGAAGTGGAACATTACCATGGAGAAGTAGGGTCTGAGTGGTTTCTACAAGATGTCGATTTTTGCGTTCGGCTACCCCGTTTTGTTGAGTTGTATGAGGGCAAGATGTTTGGTGGAGAATATCATTACTGGACATAAAAGTTTGAAATTGTTGGAATAAATATTCACGAGCATTATCTCTTCTTAAGATACGAATAGACACACCAAACTGAGTTTTTATTTCTTAATAATATTTTTCAAAAATAGAAAATAATTATGATCTATTTTTCATTAAAAATAACCACGTGCAACGTGAAAAATCATCAATAAAGGTGACAAAATACCTAGACTCAAGAGTAGAGATAGTACGTGAGGGACTCCAAACATCAGAAAGGGGACGAAGCTCGTTTATTGACTCGATTGGGAAATTGACTGCGAATGTGTTTTCCTAACTGACACGACTCACAATATAAGTTAGATACTTTCGATAAATTTGGCACCAACTTTTGTAATTTAGGAAGACTAGGATGACCTAATTGAGCATGGATTGTGAGTGAAGAATCTTTGACTGAGCATGTCTGAGATGACACTGAATGGTAATAAAGGCCTTGAGACTCATATTCGACGTCAATTGTTCGTCCCGAACTCTGATCCAGTGTGTGCAACCGAAACAGTAGAATCTGAGTTCTGATAATTCTGATACCACTTGAGGAAATCGTCGTAGTTTGGCGTAAAGTTCTGAGGAGTAGCCATGAGTATCAGATTTGGAAAAGTTGCACGGTGGAGAGTGCGGCGGTTGAAAAATCGTCGGGATTGGCCGGATCAAAGGAGGCGCTTTTGCCGGTAGGGTTAGTTGTCGGAATTAGTAGCGGCGGATGGCGGCAGCAGTCCGGTGGTTACCGGGAATGTTGGAAAGTGAGAGGCAAACCGGAGTGATGACACGGTTTGTAAAAAAAAATATTGTTATCAGAAGACAGTGGATCTACTGGGTAAAGCACGGCGAAGAATTGCCTCTTAGTAGGTTCTAGATACCATATTGAATTAGGAGAGACTAAGAGACATTTAGGTTAAACCGTGTGTTTTGAAAGCACTACGATGACTTTGTTATATATAGAGAGATTACAATTAATTACATAATATAATCGATGTAGGACTATTCTACATACAAATTTCTTAACACTGTGTATTTATAAATATCAACACTGGACCATTGGCCACATGGTCACCAAAAAAGCTAGTGCAATGTTTTCAGCTTTTTTAATGTCTATTTGGTTTTGTTTCTTACTCAAATGCTTTATGTGGGTCGAGGATCATAAAAGAATTGGTTGAACTTGAAGTTATTAGTCCTGATTAAATTTTATGGTCACATCTTAATTTTTGCTGGAATTCTGGTTTCCTGGTTTTTCCTGATAAAATGTCCATTTCATGCAGAACTTCTGTACTAGAGAAAGCTTCAAAATCAGTTTGGGATTTAATTTTAGACAACAATGGCTTGGGAAAGGAGATAAGTGAGACAGTTGAAAGAGTGTTTTGCCGATTGAGCGGTCAGGAACCTCCTTTATTTCCGCTTCTAAATGGAGAACCACAACCTGAAAAGGAGGCTGACAGCAGAAAAGAAAAAGGTAAAGGAAAGCAGAAAGAAAATGAAAATACGAGTTTGATTACTCCTCCATCAAAGAAACGAAGCTTCGGGGAATTAAATTTGGATGGTGCAGATGAAACTGCCACGAGGTCCTCTGATCCTGCAGCAATATCAGAAGTTTCTGGCAAATCGCCTTTATCGATTTCAAAGACTTGATTAGTGAGTTCAACAGGTTTATATGTAATGGAAGTAATCACATCTGGTAAATATACTGTAGAACTTGTAGGATTTCACTGGAGTTCAGAAGAATTGTTCCAGTCACCGAAGCCGTGTATGAATACCTTGTATGCCTTATATATAATTTAGGAGTTTGAATGATGAAACTTTACCAAAGTCTGCTGTTGATTCACCAATTTTTCATTGTTAAACTTGAGAAGGCTAGGAGATGTGTGGATTGTGATTTGAGTGTCGCATCTGTGAGAAATATTAGCAACACCTTTTTAAACATGATTCTTGTTTGGGGAAATTCTAGAGTGTAGGTGGCATCTGCACATGTGGTGCACAATAGATTGCAAAAACGTTACGATATAATTTTAATCTCTGAATATTTCTTTCTTTCTTATTCCTCAAAACTAATGTCTCTTAATTGGCTTGATGACAATGTTTTGCTTCATGGTAAATATGTTTCCATACAGATTTATGGACAGGTATAAAACCTCATGCCCTTGTTTAACAGGTTGCCACATATCACTAGACACTAGCATCAAGCTATTCCTTTCTAACTGCTCGAATCTGATAATGGTTAACAACGATAATTTTTCAAAATCTTACACTTTTTATTCATTTACAACTTATCTGAATCTATGTGAAAAAATAAAGACACTTAATATGGAACAGATTGAGTTTCATAAGTAATCAATTGAACATAGACCAATCAAATTGTGCGCTTGTATTGTTGTTGTAAACAAAACTTGCTTCAATTGATTGACCAACATTTGGGCAAAACACACTGTCACTATCCATCATATGTGTTGAGTTGAATTCATTTTCTGGAAAATCGTAGCCTCTTATCGACATGTTATTAATGTGGCTAGGCAGTTCATACTTTAACCCACCTGGTCCACTTGGTTGGGCTTGTATGCAACTTGCATGTGGGGCAGACTCCATTGAAAGTGAAGTGTCATACTCATCATAATGAAACCCTTGACTCCAAGAGGTTGACATCGTTGGATCATGGTGCATTTGATTGTTGATTGCCTCATCTGTAGCATATGATGTTTTTAATGTTGTGATGAGCACACATGCATTATTCATTTTGAAATAAAATCTATTGATATTGTTTTTACCTGAAGTTTGTGAAGTCGGGTTGTTGTAATTTAAAGTTTGAGGCATATAGGCAAACATTTGAACTTGTTGATCCATGTTTTCTGAATCATCATGACAGAAACTAAGCTGTGTTGTCCTCTTATCTAAATGTGAATCAAAATAAATAGCATGTGAACTAGGAAAAGGTCTCTTGCTCAGTTCCAACAATCGAATATCACATTGCAAGAGCTTTGCGTAATATTGGTCAAGAACTCCAGGAGGAAATTGAAGATAGTGCCTCCTGAGTAGAAATATTCGGTATCAACAACAAAATGATACATCGTATAAAACTATATATGTATAAATCATATATATTTGTGAAAGTTTTCATGCAAAATAAAAAGAAAAAATTGCTATTTACCGGTATTTAGAAGCTTGGCCACGAGTGAAGTCATGAGATAAGGTCCACACAGTGTGCTTTCCTGGCTTTGGTTCAATCTCACGAAAGAAGGATGGCTCTTTTTCAAGCTGTGAAAGTTAGCATTTCATACACTGTTATTGTAAATTCTCTCAAGTGTTTATATTGGTAAATAAATAGAAAAAGTACCTCGATTTCTAGAATACCCGGTGAATTATCTTCGATAATAGCTCGAATGGCTGAAATATTTCGCCACTGTATTTCAATCTTGTCCTTTAAACCATCACGCATTATCTCCCATACCAGTTTTCTTTTAGCATAATAAAACTTAGCTACCAAATCCGCGGGATATTTAGCTTCGATCTGCATGCACATATATAACATGAGAGAAATATTTTACTATCCAATAAAATCACAAAAGTTATATACATACTAGAAGATACCTTGAAAAACCCGATCATGAGCATATACATTGGAAAATGAACAGCTTTTAACTTCTCAACTTTCTTTGTTACAAGTCGACATGAAGTTTCAGTAACAGCATTTGTTTTTTGTTCTGTGTATGGAAGCATATCAGGGGTCAATGTGAGTTTTAACCCGAGTGGTAGCGGATACTTGGATAACTCTCTCAAGTTCAGATGTGCATCATCATTGGATTCTGAGGATGTCATGTTCCAGTCATACCAGTTACTGTAAGCCATGTATAGCAGAGACTAGAGATAAATGAATGAGTTTTACGGTTAGTTTTGTAATGACTCAAACTATATATAGATTGATATCATATGAAATTGGGGTGACTATATTACTTTTGATTCGTATGCTTATTTAGTATATGAATGTTTATTAATTAATTTTTTTCAAAAAGGCGCATGCACTAACTTGATTGTTATAAAGATAAAAGCCAATTTGAGATAAAACTTCTATAGTAGAAGCTTCTTATCCACTTATACTGTACAATTTCCAACTCACTATCCTAAAAAAGTTTTACAAAAAATTAAAGTACATGAACTAAAGCATACATAAACCCATCAAATCTTATGTTGAGATTTTATTTTAATTATAAGATAACATGAATCAAAATATATAATACTCCCTCATTCAAAAATTCATTGGTTTAATATTTGAAAAATTCTATGGTGCAGTCACTAAAATGATTTTTTTGGCGAAGTCAGTAATTTGGTCAATGAAAAACAAATTTTAACTTAATCAGTGTCACATAGGATTATATTGTACATACCATTTATTATGTATTCTCATATTTATTGATGTTACAATTAAGTTCCTATCATATTAAAAATAATAAAATTAATAATTTGAAAATCAAAAATTTTAATTGTTAAATTGAAAATCAATAATTTTAATTGTTAAATTAAAAATCAATTAAAAGTGCCAAAATTTTTTGGATGAATAAAACTTCATCTTTCTCAACGAAATTTCATCTTTCTCTTTTCTCTTCTGCTAATTTTATAGTCAACTCAACCTCAACTTTTTTCATACTCAATCCGTCATTGTTGGACGAATTTACCTTGTCACCTTTCTGTTCGTGCTCAGTTCATACACAATTTTATGTTCGTCCGCCATTATTGAAGAACTGACCTCTGTTATTCTTTATAACACTGCATTCAATCTGTCATCAAACAAAACACCACCAAAAATCTACAAATCGCAGTTTGCTTGTGTTCGTATTGAGAACATAGTTGTTAAGGTAAATCTGCAAAACTGGGCTTTTTCGATCATCAAATAAAACACCACAAAAAAGTGCAGTTTGCTTGTGTTTGTATTGAGAACAAATTTGCTAAGGTAAATACGAAAATATTTGTTATATTTATTTGAAATTAGTTACTAAGATTTAATGATATCGAATTGGGGTATTATACATTTGATTTCAATTTGAGAATTAGGGTTTATGTTTGAGTTTGTTTTCTGTATATGGGTATTTTAATTTGGGAATTAGGGATTATGTCTGAATTTGTTTTCTGTATACGTGTTTCAAATTTAATGATTTCGATTTTGAATTTTCTTAGTCACATTTGATTTTAATTATGAAATTAGGTATTGTGATTAATGTTGAATTTTACTGTGTTAAAAGTTGTTTTAATTCAGGTTTACGATGGTAAACTCAGATGATTCATTTGAGGTTGATTCCAATGAAATTCATTCCGCTGATTGTGATACATTTGAGGTTGAATTGAATGATGATGAGAGTGACAATTATTAAAGCTCATATGATGATGTTGACGATGCTGATAATGACGATGAAGATGATTAGGTTGAATTAGATGCAGTTATAGGAGATAAAGTGGTAAGTATTAATGCCATGACTTCTGAGAAAATTCGTGCTATGAAATTCAGTTTTGTTAATGAATCTTATGATTTTTATCATAAGTATGGTAAATGCAAATGTTTTTCCATTAGGAAAAGTGATATTAGGAGAAAAGGGTCTGGAAGTAGTAAAATAACAGTAATGAGGTAGTTTGTATGCAATAAACATGGTTTAAGAGAGAATAAACACTTATGTAGGATAAATAGTGTAAGTACGAAGTGTGCCTAAGAGGGGGGGGGGGGGGGGGGGGGGGTGAATTAGGTACTTTAAAATTTTTCTGGTTTTAGTGATGATGGATATTATTTTTTTGGTGTATGGTGAGTTTATGAAAAAGTAAAGTGCAGCAAAATAAAGAGACACAAGCGATATATCATGGTTCCCCTCACAGTCCGAGAGTACTCCGGTCCCTTTTCAACATGAAAGAGATTTCCTTATAGTTGGCAAACTTAAACAAGAACTACCAAAACCAAGAACAATCCTCTTGGATTTTCACTATGTCAACAATGAGAACAATCCTCTCAAGGTGAGCTTACTTGTTTCCAACAATCCTGAAAAACAAAACCACTAATCTTATTTCCAATAATCCTGAAAAATAAGAAAGTGTACAATAATATTTTGATTGAGTGAGTTTGTAGAGCAATAATCACTTTGAGTGATTTTATCAATAACATAATCTTCTCTTCCAATAACAATGATATACAATGACTCAAGACTTAGATTTCTCAAAGTTTTCTGTTATACAAGATATAAAAATATGTAGAAAACTTTTTGAATGAAAGTGAAAAAGACTTGAGTTGAATATTTGAAAATCCAGAAAAATATTGATTGGAAGAGGTTGTTTTTGATTTTGAAATATCAGCATTTATATGTTCATAGCACCTCTTTGAAACAACATAAGTTTATGTAAATTAATCATGAACAATTGCCAAGATTAAGTGAAAAGATTCCATGAAATGGTGTTATGAAAAGGTATATTCAAAGCTGTTGATTTTCAAAAACGTTCAGCGAGCAATCGATTGCACCCTTGATGCAAATCGATTGCATGGGTTCTAACAGCCAGAAATTTCAAATATTTTCAGTGAGCAATCGATTGCACAAACATGGAAATCTATTTCACTTTAAAACAACATTATTTTTAACCAGATAGCAATCGATTGCACTCTTGTGTAAATCAATTGTACTAAGAAACATAAGTAAAATAGCTGAAAATGTAAGTCATGCAATTGATTGCATCAATATGTAAATCGATTGCACAAATGTAAAAATGGATTTTTTTGCTTAGAAAACTTGAGAAAAAGTTTGGAAAATTTTAAAAACTTCTTTTGATCATTGAGCATCTAAGACTTAAGTTCATAGCAAAATTGTTATTATACCTTATGAAATTTGCCAAGAAATTGAACCAAATACTTTTATCCATTGATGCTTTAACTTGATCAACATCTTTGCCTTCTTTCCATTATGGTTTGTCTTCATCAAAACAAAATTCATTGAGAGACTTGATATTACATTCTCCCCTTTTTGATGATGACAAACAATCTTTTTTGAAGCTTTGTTATTTTCGAAAAGAGACTTCTCCCCCTAAGATGTATAACTCTCCCTTTGTATGAGAAGCTTTGTAATCATTTGGATTTGCTCATCTTGAAGGATTATTTGTACCTTAAAAATTGAAGACAAGGAAATACACAAGCATAAAGTGTAACACCCTTCTCCCCCTTTGACATTATCAAAAAGAAAGGAAAGATGTATAAAAGATGGATAATATATATGTAATAATATTGCAAATTTAAACAATAATATTCAATAAATAAAACATATTCACAAGAGAAAACAAAGACATAATGATAAACACAATAAAAAATAACAATAGATTTGCAATCGATTTGCACTGAAACAGAAAGGTCAAAAAATAAAAACATACAGTGAGCAATCGATTTACACAATGGTGCAATCAATTGCATCAACTAAAAATGACCAAAAACACATTTTTCTTGAATTTAAACAATTCTTAAACATGAATTTTTCACATATAAACATGAATATCATTTTGAAAGCATTAAGAAAGGATAGAATGCACCTTAGACGTCATGTTCATCCAAAATACCAAGTTCTCGTCAAATTTTGTAAAACGGTTCTCTTGTCAAAGGTTTTGTGAAGATATCGGCAAGTTGATTATGAGTATCTACAAACATGACTTTGATATCTCATTGAATTACATGATCACGAAGAAAATGATGTCGTATGTCAATATGTTTGGTTCTTGAGTGCATGACCGGATTCTTTGTAATATTTATCGCACTTGTATTGTCGCACCATAGAGGGATGCATCCTAGATCGAGTCCGTAGTCACGAAGTTGTTGCTTGAGCGATAATATTTGTGCACAACTACTACCCACTGCAATATATTCTGCTTCGACCGTGCTAACAGAAACACATGATTGTTTCTTGCAAGCCCATGATACTAATGCATTTCCAAGGATGTGACAAGTACCACTTGTGCTTTTTCTATCAATTTTACAACCTGCATAATCCGCGTCAGAATAACCAACTAAATTGTAAACACTACCTTTAGGATTCCATAATCCAACATTTGTTGTTCCTTTGGGATACTTTATGATCCGTTTTACCTCCATGAGATGTGATTACTTTGAATTTGCTTGAAAGCAAGCACAGAGACACACACTAAACATTATGTCAGGATGACTTGCTTCATCAGATTTTTCATCAAACTTTCCAAGGTTATCTTTGTCGTTGTTTAGGACAAAGCATTTGCAACCGAAGATGTGAAAGAAAGAAATGTTTGGTTTCCTCCCTTTGAAAAGTTCATACGGAGGTTTATTCAAGATTGGTCTTATGTTAACTCTATTTCTAACAAAACATGTCGTGCTTACCGCATCTGCCCAAAAATATTTTGGAAGATTTGAATCGCTAAGCATTGTTCTTGCAAGTTCTACAAGAGATCTATTCTTTCTTTCCACCAATCCATTTTGTTGAGGAGTCCTTGGTTCCAAGAAGTTATGAGATATTCCATGTTCTCCATAAAATTCTTCAAAGAGAGCATTTTGAAATTCTCCACCATGATCACTTCTTATGAAGGCAATTGTTAAAGACTTCTCATTTTGAATTTTCTTAGCATACTTCTTGAAAGCCTTGAATGCATCACTTTTCTGCACTAAAAAGAATGTCCAAGTATATCTAGAGAAACCGTCAACAATAACCAAAGCATATACATTACCTCCGAAACTTCTTGTTCTTCATGGACCAAATAAGTCCATATGCAACAATTGTAGTGGTCTTGTAGTAGACACCACATTCTTAGATTTAAAAGTTGATTTTGTTTGTTTCCCTTTTTTACATGCATCACAAAGTCTATCTTTGACAAAATTTATATTAGGCAACCCAATGACAAGATCATGCTTGATTAGTTTACTCAAGTGTTCCATGTGAATATGAGCAACTATTTTGTGCCTGTGATGCGGTGGGAGAACTGACTTGGTGTTTTGAATTTTATCATAAATATTGTGGTTAGCAAGAGTCGCCACCTAATTTTCTTTTATCCAAAAGGAAAGGTGAAAAAGCATAGGAAATACCTTTGAGATTGTTTCTTGAGTTCGGGGGGTATATTATGAAAATGGAAGGTATTAGCACCCTTTTCATCCATGGTTTTCCATGGTCTCTTAGTTACTTGCTAGATCACTTGCTTTTGTTTGAAATTGTGCTTTGTGTGTGTTGTACCCCAAAATTTGCCCTCCCATATTTCTCAAAAAAACATTTCATGAAAAATTCACAAGTCCAACCTGGCGCGTCATATTCAGGTATTCTTTCGTCAAGATATCTCTGATAACGTATTCTCAAATTCAGGTTCGGCTCAAGAGTCAATTCTTTAAAGAAGGTATCCGAATGTGTGAGTTTTCTTGAAGAAATATAGTGAAAAAGTGTGCTGAAAGTGCAGTTTTTACGCGCTAAAAAATTCATAACTTGAAGATCGTGACTCGTTTTGAACCCGTTCCGGTGGCCAAAATTCCGTCTTGACATTATCTACGTTTTCATCTCTCACGGCTGGAAACCAATTTCGATCATAAGGTCTTCAAAAATGTGGATTTATCAAGTATTTTCGTGCAGAAATTTGTGACAGAAGTTTATTTGTGTCATGTTCAAAAAATCATAACTTGGTCGATTTTCATCGTATCGAGCTGGTTCCGGTGCCAAAATTTCACAAATTGAGTTGGCTACATTTTCACAGAAGGTATTGAGTTCAAACGGTATTCAAAAGGCCTTTGTTTTTTGCTCAGAGTGCGTGACACGCTGAAAATCCTGAATGCTGAATATTATTTCATCTGGGCCGAAACTTCGAAAATTCATAACTCGGTCAATTTTTATCGGATTGGGCTCATATTTTTACACAAGGTCTCTGACTCGTAGATCTACAACTTTGCTTCAAAAGTCGAGACCGGATTATGCACCGATCAATACCAGTTTTTTATTGAAGAACGTGTCAGAGTCGACACTGGAGCCCAAAATAAGTTTGTTTGAGCTGAAACTTCAAAAATTCATAACTAATTCACCGTTTATCCGATTGAGTCGATTTTCGGACAGGAGTTAGTTCTCGATGTCGGCTACATTTTGTTTTCACATTTCAACTTCAAAAAATGCACTTAAGTCCCTGCGATTTAGCCTGGAAAGTGACGAATTCAAGTGAATATTGGAGGCCCAATTGCATATTCAAAGCCCATTTTCTTTACCCTAATTTCCACTATATAATCACCTTCTTGTCACACAAACCAAAGGGGAGAAAAAAAGAAAAAAGAGGAAAGAAAAAAAGAGAGAAAAAACCTTGTCACAACACTGTTGGAATATCAAACTCTTTCAAGAACCCTAAAACCTTGAAATCCTTATTACAAATCCCTCTCTCACTACAAACAAAGCCATCACAATTACAAACCAACACCTCACTACTTCTTCAGCAAGGATAAGGCTGGCCTGATCTCCATGATCCTAATTTTCCAGTAAGGCATAAAAGCATTACGGTCACTAATTTTCCAGTAAGGGTAAGATTGATTTGATCTCCAAAAGGGTATAATCATTCATACATGCCATATTGTGCCTAAACATTAAATTTCTTCATATATTGGCTTTATTTGCATTTTATGATTTTATTTAATGTGTTCGTGAGATTCAACACTGCAGATTTAGACAGGATCCCATGCAGGTTCATTAAGGAACGTTGAGGCCAAAAGCCAAATGGCCAAAAGCCAAATGGCCAAAAGCCAAAAGCCAAATGGCCAAAAGCCAAAAGCCAAATGGCCAGGCCAGACTAGAAAAACTTATGCATGACACCAATACATGGCGAGGCAGACATTAAGCCATACATTAAGGGAACGTTGAAGCCAAAAGCCAAAAGCCAAATGGCCAAAGTAGAACAACTTATGCATGAAACTCAATCCAATGGCCAAAGAATGCAGACCACGGTGCTCAGGAGTCAATACTTCAAAAAACCTCCCCTTGGGCCAGACACCCCCTATGGTTTGCTCAATTTTTAATTTTTATTTGTTTTTCCTTTTTATTCTTTTAATTGTTTTTTTAATTGTTTTCTTTTAATTCCGTAAAATAATTTTCATAATAAATATAAAATACAGAAAAATCAAAAAAATGTTTATTTTATTAATATTAATTTTACTATTATTATTTTTGTAAATAAACTTTAAACAATTAATTAGATTAATTTAGGTTTCAAAACTTTAATATTTTTCTTAATAAATTAAATATGTAGAAATTAGGGTTTTTAACTTTTTCATCATTTTTTTAATAAATAATTTTCTCATCATTATTATTATTATTAATTACTAATTTATTTTGTAAATAAACATGTACATAAATTCTTTAGTAAATTAAGTTAAACTTTAACATTTTCATTAATAATTAAAAAAACTTAGAATTAGAGTTTCTTTTAATTTTAATTTTCTTTATTTCATAAATACAAAAAAACTAAAAAACATTTCTTTCCTTTTATTAAATAATTAATTAGCTTTTTAATTTCATTTAATTTCTTTAAAGGGTCCAACGCCCTCGAACGTTCTATTTTTATTTCTTTTGCACATTTATTTTCTTTCAAATATTATGTAATTGCTCAAGCCATGTAACTCGGACATTTTATATTTCCCGCATTTTATTTCTTTATTTTATGTCAAATCGGGTCCTGGTTTAATTTGGCGATGTAGACCCGCGCCTTTGTAATAGTTTAGGAACTTTACCTTTCTCGCAATTTTTAACTATTAATAAAATGCATGCAAGAATGAATGGCCTAAAATAAAAACAAACGCATAGATCACTTTGACATGACAAGATAAATATAAACGAACGTGACACACAAATCACACACCACCCCTAGGGTACGCCTCACTGTTGCCTTGCCTCGAAAGGTGATCGTCGAGTAGAGGATGTCTTAGTAAGTCCTCATGATCCGGGAACCTGGCATGAGGATAGCTTCTAAGGTGTCTTCCCATTGCTCTGGTGATCACCATGTCCCGAACTTTCGAATTGACCCGAACACCTCCAACGGTGGTGCTACCTACCTCTCAATGGTGGGATGACACTACTTTAAAGGACATTTACACAGACGAATTCCTTAGGGTAGGTAGGTTCTCAAGGATACTTGCTCTAATTTCAAAAACAAACAAAAAAAACCTTTTCACACGAACACTTTTCAAAAGCTTTCAAAGCAAATTTTTCAAACACTCTGACGTACGAGTCGAACTGAAATTTTTCAAAGAAACTTTTTAAAACCCACATTGAAAAGCAAACAAAACATTTTTGAAAACACAATGAGCAAGTATCTAAGAGCCCATGGATAACCATGGATAGAAAGGGTGCTAACACCTTCCCTTTCTATAATCTACCTCCCGAACCGAGAGCAATCTCTATAAGGAATTTTTCTGTGCTTTTGTCCTTTCTATTTGGAGAAAATAAAAGACGGTGGCGACTCTTGCTTCCGCGACATTTCACGAACCAGCGTTAAACAGTCAGTTCCAGATCCACCGATCACAGAACTGGCGACTCTGCTGGGGAAATCTTTATAAAGTGAGGTGTACCTTAGGACTAAGATCATTGTGTTTTCAATTGCTTTCTTTGCTTGCTTTAAATTGTGGGACTGTCTTGGGAGTTCTATAGGTCCTAACCCGGATCTGGGGATACCTTCTTAGAAAGTAGCAACAAGGCTGTGAGGGAACTGTGCGGGGTATACCGACATGGTTGAAACAGTCTGCTACGTTGATGTGGCACTTTGGTGTGTACCGGTAACCCTTGAGTTCAGTCAAGGAGAGTACGGGGCCTCCGCGTGGTGTCGTGAAGCATCAACAGACCTTAGGAACCTTAATTGAACTATCTTGGCCTCTTTAGGGTAGTGAGATAACTGACTTTGGTGCAGTCCGAGGTTGGTTGATACTCGATACTACACTCAATTGAGGGTTGCTTTCCTGGAATATTTCGGTCGCCAGTTCAGTGGCTAAATCGAAACAATGAACAATGAAAGCAATCCCGTGATATTGGGACCCTTAGAACCCGGTTACTTCTGTTAGGACAGGTTGAGCCCACCAACTTCAAGAGGGTAATACCCAGACCTCATGCCGGCCTAAACTCTAAGGGTTTCTCTTGTGTGACTTGTGTGCCTTCGTACTTGACTATTTGCATGCTTGTTATCTGACATCTGAACTTCTTGCAGGTTTTGTTTATAGTCCTTAACTAGGACTCATAACAGGGTTTACTGAATTTCCTACAGGTTTTTGTTTTAGTCCTTAACCAGGACTCATAACAAGGTTTACCAAGTTTCTTGCAGGGTTTGTTTTAGTCCTTAACCAGGGCTCATAACAAGGTTTACCAAGTTTCTTGCAGGGTTCGTTTTAGTCCTTAATTGGGACTCATGACAGGGTTTACTAAGTTTCTTGCAGGTTTTGGTTTGCAGTCCTTAATTGGGACTCATAACAGGGCTACTCACATTACCCCATGCATACCATAACATCATACCATTGCATACATCCTAATCCATTTCAAGGATCTCAAGGGCTTGTGGTGCAGGTCATGTTGAATCAGCTATCCCAACAAGGGGCAAAGAGGATTTATTTTCCCCTAGACAAGGTTGTCAGGGGCTATGACCCACTTGATATGGTGAGCTCTGACTCTTAAAGAAGGTTCCCCTAACCAAGGTTGTTTGGAAACCAGAACGAGACATGAGGACTAAAGTCAGGGGCTATGACCCACTGGATATGGTGAGCCTTTGACCCTTGAAGAAGGATTCTCAACAACATGAAGTTCCTTCACTCAAGCTACCAGATTCAAATTCTGACAAATTTTCTTGTTTATCCCGCGAGGTCCTTGAAAACATTGCATGCATGTCATACACATCATTGCATAACAGGTATCCTTGTTGCAGGTCACTTACCCTTCTCGCTGTTTATTTCAGCAATGGCCTTCCAACCAGATAACCAGGACCTTCTCGCTCAAGAGACTCAGTTCAGAGAAATCCTCCTGAATCTATCTAGGGGGCAGGAGGAGCTAAGGACACTTCTCATGGAGACCTTTGTCAGGAACAGTGCTGAGGATGAAAAGCTGGAACACCTACAAGCTGAGGTGGATGCATTGAGGGCCCAGATGCTGGGACAGGTGACTGCCATTCAAGGGTTAGCTCAAAGACAAGATGAGCTCTGGTTTCTCGTCAACCAGCTGCTTCAGGGTAACCAACTGGGGCAAAAGTCTAAGGGCAAAAAGCCAGTCATCGTTCAATCACCTTTGAGACAAGGAGGTAAGGGGAGTGCTCCTCAGATGGCTCCAGTGTCACAAATTCAACATCACAACCAACAAAAGAGCGAGAGGAGGCAGTTCACTCGGCTCAGCATGACCTTATCCCAGATATTGCCACAGTTGCTGGAGACCAAGCTGGTAACTCTAAAAGAGGCTCCGAAGTTTCAAAATATAACGTCACCGAAGTATAACCCCAACGCCCGCTGCGCTTATCACTCTGACAGCCCGGGGCATTCTATAGATGATTTTTGGAGCTTGAAAAATAAGATCCAAGACATGATCGACGCCGGAGAGATTCAGTTTAAAGTACCCAAGACTCCCCACGTGATCACTGCTCCCTTGCCAAAACACGGCTAGGATTGAGAAATTTTTGTTCATTCGAATGTTCAAGTTGCAATTCTCTTTTGTTCAAACATTTACTCATGTTAAACATTGTTATCTCATTAATGCATCGCATATGTCTGTTCTAAAACAATATATTCGTATTCACTAAATGCAAATTACTTTCATATTTTTTCCTGATGATCAACTCTTAATTAATAATTCTAAGCCTCTTGAGGGAGGATGACAAAAACGATACCGCGATCATTACAGTATGCTTTTGAACAGACCCCGCTGATGAGGTACAAGCATTGTTTCAAATCCTAAACACTGGAGTTATAAGGAAGATAATCCCTCGTCAACCCCTCTGAGCCAAAGAAGTAGGAGTTTTTCTTTTCGAAAATTAAAACCCTTTATCATAACCTGGGGCAGGGTAGTCTCTCAGTTGATCCAAGTGCATAACGAATGGCACCAAAGAGGTCCTTACAAAACAAAGAAAGACAGTGATGGTCCTAAATAATCAATAAAGAAAGGCAGTCATTACTTCTCAAAATAAAAACCCATTAAGTCAAAACCTATGAAGGAGACTTACAAAACTGGGACATCCCGCTGACTGTAATCACAAAAAGAAACAGTTCAGGCAAAAAAAAAATAGGGATAATAATAAAAGAAAGAAGAAAGAGGTCCTACAAACCCTCAACAAAAAATGACTGCCTATTCAAAATAAGTTATCAACATCCGAATCATCACCGGAAAATCAGAGCAAAGACTCAAACAAGGTCTAACGTATGGTCAACTGAGTTTAGGATTGAAGAACATCACGAAGAACGGGTGGGTACAAATAATTTGAGCCTTTATCCTTTGTTTCTTAAACCGTGAACCAAGCCACGTTATAACCCTCAAAAGTCCTAGCTGAAGCATGGGTTAGTTCGAAAGCATACTGTTACGAAAAAGGTATCCTGACTCCTTAAGGCCTACGGTAAATACGGAGTTGACATCATGTTTTACAAACATTAATTTGTTTTATGAAAAAGAAAGGGATGCATTTTCAAAATCTCCAAGACAGACATAGGCTTTGCATTTCTAACATAACTTTGTTTGCATGTGACTATTTGTTTGAATAGCAGGGAAATTCGCACGATGAATGCCTGATGAACAAAAGCTCTTCCAACCAAGGGGCAGGACATGATCATGGTCCAGTCCAATCAAGATTCGGAGAATCTCTCAAAGGCCAACTAGCCTGGGGGCAAAATCTCCGCCTGAGTCACTTGGGGCATTGGACGATCAAACAAAGATCTTCTGGTGGTATGAAAATACTACACTACTGACAGGGGAACCTCCCTACATCCTGAGAGCGTGGACATAGTCGAAAAATACTACGCAAAATCAAAGACCCGCTAGGTTGACACACCTAGGCAAAAATAAGGGATTCCCGGCGAACCAAAAGGGTTCGGGCAAAATAAGGGATGAAAATGAAAAATCTGTACACCCGACAAGTCGAAAACCTGAAAAGGCGACTTGGGCAAAAATGGGTATCCCGGTGGGCTGAAAACCCGAAAGGGCGGTCCAGGCAAAAGTTAGGGATCAAAGCGTACGACTATGTCCCGGCATCTCGTCACTTGCCTACCAGAAGAAGATTTGTCAATCGGCAGTCATCAAACACCTTCACAAGTACCTTCTTCTCCAACAGAAACTGGGGCAATAATGAGTTGTCTAAATGATCCGGTTGCTCTGTCCACCGAATTGCCAAGGTAAGTTCAGCTGAAGAGTGCGACCAAGATACCTTCACTCCCTGCAGAGCGAACGCGTCTCCCCAAGTTTTATTCAAAGGTTATTTCTCCACCAGAGCTTATAACTGGGTTATCCTCAGCTAAAAGCCATGGAAAGAGCGTCGTCGACAAAGTCTTCTTACCCCAGCGAAGTCCGTCAACACTTCATACAACAACGGTATCCTCAGCAAGTCATTCTCAATAATTCAAGCAAAGCATCTCTATCCCCACAGAGTACCGCTTCCCAGCATAGTCGCTAGAGTATCTTTTCTCCCCGCAGACTCTTCATTTGCCAAGTTTATTCCTCAACGGAGTTATCTTCTCCTACCGGTATTCTTGCAGTTATCATCCCCAGCGGAAGCAAAATCTATTCTTCAACGTCAGCCCAGGATACAACTTCCCGGCACCCGTCAAGGATTCACTTTCCTAGACGAAAACATACATAAAACTTCACATACATCATCATAGCATGCATAACGCACTGCATCATACAAGTCTCCTTTATGTTGAGAACATCATTGCTTGATCCATATCATGCATTGCATATGACTGACTTTTACCTTTCAGGAAAGATGCAGTTTAAAGTCTCAATCACATTTAAAGACCTAGACCGGTTCAGTTAAATCGACCCTAAGATTTTCCTGATGCTTATCCAGTCAAAGGCCTTCTCTGGTTCAGTCAGATCGACCCTAAGATCTCCCTGATGCTTATCCAGTTGAAGATATTCCAAGACCTTGTCCGGTTCAGTTAAATCGACCCTAAGATTTTCCTGATGCTTATCCAGTCAAAGGCCTTCTCTGGTTCAGTCAGATCGACCCTAAGATCTCCCTGATGCTTATCCAGTTGAAGATTCCAAGACCTTGTCCGGTTCAGTTAAATCGACCCTAAGATTTTCCTGATGCTTATCCAGTCAAAGGCCTTCTCTGGTTCAGTCAGATCGACCCTAAGATCTCCCTGATGCTTATCCAGTTGAAGATTCCAAGACCTTGTCCGGTTCAGTTAAATCGACCCTAAGATTTTCCTGATTCTTATCCAATCAAAGGCCTTCTCTGGTTCAGTCAGATCGACCCTAAGATCTCCCTGATTCTTATCCCAGTAGAAGACACCCAAGATTCTCTCAGCGTTCCTGTTGGGATAGTAATCGTCCAAGATTCTCTTACCATTCATGCTAAGGCAGTAACCATCCCTGGTTCATTCATCGCCGTTTGAAGCTCCAGACTCAGCTCCTGTAACCAGTCAGGACACATCCATACCAAGCATCTGAAAACCAGCTCCTGCAACGTGTCAGGTACTTATTTGTTCTTTTGCAGGTATGCAGGTTCTCGCTAAGGAATCTCCTACGCTATCAACATCCAGATGGCATCTATAAGCCCATCATCCTATCCAGCAACCTCCAAATGGCATCTATAAGCCCATTCCCCCATCACACTGCTAACATGTGAGCACAAATTTCTGGGCACTCTAGTGTTCAATCATCTTCCACCTTAGGATTACGAAAGGCACGTCAGCAAATCTGCATCCTCAGGTCTAAGAAGATTGAACAGGGGCAACTGTTGTACCCCAAAATTTGCCCTCCCATATTTCTCAAAAAAACATTTCAAGAAAAATTCACAAGTCCAACCTGGCGCGTCATATTCAGGTATTCTTTCGTCAAGATATCTCTGATAACGTATTCTCAAATTCAGGTTCGGCTCAAGAGTCAATTCTTTAAAGAAGGTATCCGAATGTGTGAGTTTTCTTGAAGAAATATAGTGAAAAAGTGTGCTGAAAGTGCAGTTTTTACGCGCTAAAAAATTCATAACTTGAAGATCGTGACTCGTTTTGAACCCGTTCCGGTGGCCAAAATTCCGTCTTGACATTATCTACGTTTTCATCTCTCACGGCTGGAAGCCAATTTCGATCATAAGGTCTTCAAAAATGTGGATTTATCAAGTATTTTCGTGCAGAAATTTGTGACAGAAGTTTATTTGTGTCATGTTCAAAAAATCATAACTTCGTCGATTTTCATCGTATCGAGCTGGTTCCGGTGCCAAAATTTCACAAATTGAGTTGGCTACATTTTCACAGAAGGTATTGAGTTCAAACGGTATTCAAAAGGCCTTTGTTTTTTGCTCAGAGTGCGTGACACGCTGAAAATCCTGAATGCTGAATATTATTTCATCTGGGCCGAAACTTCGAAAATTCATAACTCGGTCAATTTTTATCGGATTGGGCTCATATTTTTACACAAGGTCCCTGACTCGTAGATCTACAACTTTGCTTCAAAAGTCGAGACCGGATTATGCACCGATCAATACCAGTTTTTTATTGAAGAACGTGTCAGAGTCGACACTGGAGCCCAAAATAAGTTTGTCTGAGCTGAAACTTCAAAAATTCATAATTAATTCACCGTTTATCCGACTGAGTCGATTTTCGGACAGGAGTTAGTTCTCGATGTCGGATACATTTTGTTTTCACATTTCAACTTCAAAAAATGCACTTAAGTCCCTGCGATTTAGCCTGGAAAGTGACGAATTCAAGTGAATATTGGAGGCCCAATTGCACATTCAAAGCCCATTTTCTTTACCCTAATTTCCACTATATAATCACCTTCTTGTCACACAAACCAAAGGGGAGAAAAAAAGAAAAAAGAGGGAAGAAAAAAAGAGAGAAAAAACCTTGCCACAACACTGTTGGAATATCAAACTCTTTCAAGAACCCTAAAACCTTGAAATCCTTATTACAAATCCCTCTCTCACTACAAACAAAGCCATCACAGTTACAAACCAACACCTCACTACTTCTTCAGCAAGGATAAGGCTGGCCTGATCTCCATGATCCTAATTTTCCAGTAAGGCATAAAAGCATTACGGTCACTAATTTTCCAGTAAGGGTAAGATTGATTTGATCTCCAAAAGGGTATAATCATTCATACATGCCATATTGTGCCTAAACATTAAATTTCTTCATATATTGGCTTTATTTGCATTTTATGATTTTATTTAATGTGTTCGTGAGATTCAACACTGCAGATTTAGACAGGATCCCATGCAGGTTCATTAAGGAACGTTGAGGCCAAAAGCCAAATGGCCAAAAGCCAAAAGCCAAATGGCCAAAAGCCAAAAGCCAAAAGCCAAATGGCCAGACTAGAAAAACTTATGCATGACACCAATACATGGCGAGGCAGACATTAAGCCAGACATTAAGGGAACGTTGAAGCCAAAAGCCAAAGCCAAATGGCCAAAGTAGAACAACTTATGCATGAAACTCAATCCAATGGCCAAAGAATGCAGACCACGGTGCTCAGGAGTCAATACTTCAAAAAACCTCCCCTTGGGCCAGACACCCCCTATGGTTTGCTCAATTTTTAATTTTTATTTGTTTTTCCTTTTTATTCTTTTAATTGTTTTTTTAATTGTTTTCTTTTAATTCCGTAAAATAATTTTCATAATAAATATAAAATACAGAAAAATCAAAAAAATGTTTATTTTATTAATATTAATTTTACTATTATTATTTTTGTAAATAAACTTTAAACAATTAATTAGATTAATTTAGGTTTCAAAACTTTAATATTTTTCTTAATAAATTAAATATGTAGAAATTAGGGTTTTTAACTTTTTCATCATTTTTTTAATAAATAATTTTCTCATCATTATTATTATTATTAATTACTAATTTATTTTGTAAATAAACATGTACATAAATTCTTTAGTAAATTAAGTTAAACTTTAACATTTTCATTAATAATTAAAAAAACTTAGAATTAGAGTTTCTTTTAATTTTAATTTTCTTTATTTCATAAATACAAAAAAACTAAAAAAACATTTCTTTCCTTTTATTAAATAATTAATTAGCTTTTTAATTTCATTTAATTTCTTTAAAGGGTCCAACGCCCTCGAACGTTCTATTTTTATTTCTTTTGCACATTTATTTTCTTTCAAATATTATGTAATTGCTCAAGCCATGTAACTCGGACATTTTATATTTCCCGCATTTTATTTCTTTATTTTATGTCAAATCGGGTCCTGGTTTAATTTGGCGATGTGGACCCGCGCCTTTGTAATAGTTTAGGAACTTTACCTTTCTCGCAATTTTTAACTATTAATAAAATGCATGCAAGAATGAATGGCCTAAAATAAAAACAAACGCATAGATCACTTTGACATGACAAGATAAATATAAACGAACGTGACACACAAATCACACACCACCCCTAGGGTACGCCTCACTGTTGCCTTGCCTCGAAAGGTGATCGTCGAGTAGAGGATGTCTTAGTAAGTCCTCATGATCCGGGAACCTGGCATGAGGGTAGCTTCTAAGGTGTCTTCCCATTGCTCTGGTGATCACCATGTCCCGAACCTTCGAATTGACCCGAACACCTCCAACGGTGGTGCTACCTACCTCTCAATGGTGGGATGGCACTACTTTAAAGGACATTTACACAGACGAATTCCTTAGGGTAGGTAGGTTCTCAAGGATACTTGCTCTAATTTCAAAAACAAACAAAAAAAACCTTTTCACACGAACACTTTTCAAAAGCTTTCAAAGCAAATTTTTCAAACACTCTGACGTACGAGTCGAACTGAAATTTTTCAAAGAAACTTTTTAAAACCCACATTGAAAAGCAAACAAAACATTTTTGAAAACACAATGAGCAAGTATCTAAGAGCCCATGGATAACCATGGATAGAAAGGGTGCTAACACCTTCCCTTTCTATAATCTACCTCCCGAACCGAGAGCAATCTCTATAAGGAATTTTTCTGTGCTTTTGTCCTTTCCATTTGGAGAAAATAAAAGACGGTGGCGACTCTTGCTTCCGCGACATTTCGCGAACCAGCGTTAAACAGTCAGTTCCAGATCCACCGATCACAGTGTGGTTTTGGAAAGTATTTTAAAAAGGTGCCATCATTTAGGCAAACTTTGTAATGATTCTCGTTCGTAAGAATATATACAAAGTGTTGATCTTTTGCAAATATTTTTAAGTTTGAAAGATATTTTTGAAGATGTTGGTGTTTGTTTTGAAAATAGCAAGGATATTTTGTTTTGAAAGTGAGCAAGTAACTAGGAGCATTCTACCTACTCAAGTATTTCATGTTCATTTCCTCTTTTCTTTGACATTGTTATCTTACCATTGATTTGGTAAGCAACCCTATCTTTGGATGTAAACGGGACGAGCGTGGGTCATCGTATAACCATGATTAGCAATGTTGCAAGGTATCTTAGCATCTTTCTTTAGGGACTAAGATCATTTTGAAAAGGCAACATAGATAACATCATCGATGGGCTATGATCTTGTATTTTTGCTTGTTTTTGCTAAGATACCTCATATGCATAACATGCAAAGAACGGAAATGCCCTGCAAATAGGGCAAAATGTCTCCACCATTTTTGTAAGGTAACCAAGTGGATTTTACCCTAGGGGTGCTTGTGTACAAGTGTATTGACTTTTCATGCTTTATTTATCTTTGATTAGGGTTTGCTAATTGATTGGTTTTAGTCTTTGCATACAAACCCTAATTACTAGCATTTATATAAAACGATAAATTGCGAAAAGTAAAATTACTACGCTATTACATCATTAGGGGAGGGAGGTGTACAAATTTACAAATGGGGATTGCAAGAAAATTAAACCTAATTATCTATTACAACCATATTAAATATTGTACAAAAATTGAAAATAATATGCAAGAATATAAATGGAAAAGAAATGATTTTTGTTGTTTTTATGAAAGGGTTTTTGTTTCGACCTAAATAAAGGAAATGATTACTTAAAATTAAATAAAATTATCTTAAACTATTTAAGAAAATAAATTAATTTGAAAAGAATTTTTAGGGTTTTTTATGAAAAAGGTTTTAAATTAATGAAAATAAAATGAAGATTAATTAATTAACCTAAGTTCTAAATTAATTTTGTCTAAAAAATAAATAAAATAAAATATTAATTTATCCTAAGTCTAAGAGTTAATTATTTAAGGAAAAAGAAATTAATTTGTCTTTAAGAAAATATTTTTTATCTTTTTGTTTTATGGAGAAAATAAGAATATATAAATATAATAAATAAAAATAAATTTTGGATTTTTTGTGATTTTATGAAAATAATAGTAGTGATAATAATAATAATAATAATAATAATAATTAATAATAATAATAAGAAAAAAAGAAAATAAAATAAAAATAGAAAAATATAAAGAAAAGTCCAGGGGGGGTTAATCAGCAAGGCAAGGAGTAATGTGAGAAAAAAAACTAGGCCCACATGAAGAGCCCAAGTGCTGTCAAGAAACACAAAAACGTCAGAAATTTATGAACAATTACAAAAGGTCACACTGGGGCTTGAACCCAGGACCTAAGGGTGAACAGACGCGCGCTTTATCATTAGGGTGGCTATACATTCGTTCATATAAGCAAAACAATAAATAGATGATACAAAATGCACCCTGATTACACTTCATCTTCAACCTCCAGCCAAAGGACCTGTATCTTCTTCATCTCTCAACAAAAATGAAAAGTTCAAACATGAAAGTTGTGGCATTTCTTCCCACGAATTCAACCATGTAAATAACTTAACCTAACAATCAAAGATGAATGAGAATTCCTCTGGCCCTAATTCAAAACCTAAAATTTTTAGAAAACTTCAACTCTAAAATTCTCTAAGCTCAGGCAATATAAATACAAACTATGGATATGTACAGCTTCGTGGCAATGGTATCTACATTTTATCTTCATAAATCAAGACCTAACAATGCCTAAATATGAAGATAGAAGTTCAAGAAAAATACCTCAAAACTGGAAATCATGAAATGGATTTGAGCTTGTTTCAGGCAGTGGTGATGATCAGGTTAGATTCCTTAGACCTCTAGGAAGCTAATGCAATGGCTGGCTCGAGCTGAGGGTGGCTGAAATGGCCTGGAGAAGTCCAACTATAATGCTCTGTTTTTGGCTATGGAAGTTGATGAAGATGAAGTTACAGTTTGCAAACAGGGACAAGGATGGTTTGTATTTTGTATGAGGAAGCTTTTGAAACAAAAAGGCCAAGAAATGCACGAGTGATTTTGAAGATTAAAGTTCAAAATCAGAAATGACACAAAGATGAAGGTTTTGTGCAATCTGAGTTTTCAGGGAGTTTTGGAGCTTGTCAATTAGTGTGTTAGCTTGCAATACACTTGTATGGTTATATGAAAAAGATTAGAGGACTTGAGGAGGTCAGAAAAGCAAGATACAGACTTATGGCTATGTTACTTGATTTTGAAGAAAAGTGATAATATGGTTCCAAGATGAAGTACAAGCATGGCCTAAGTTTATGGGAGGCTCTAGACATGTTGCTTTTGCCTTTGACATTGCTTGTGATCAGAAGGAGCAAGTTAGGATCTATATGCATTGACTTTGTGATTAAAGCCTCTTTACAAGAATGGAACGGTTACTTTGTGCCATAAATGGAAATTTTGCTTGGATAAAGCTTGAATCAAATGGATAATAGCTTAAAAGCAAGTGTAATCTTCTGATTATGGAGAGATCTTGAGGTTTAGAGGCCTACAAAGCAAGATTGTGCAGCATAGGTTTGAAATTGAATTCTTGTTCATCACAAAATGACTTGTAATTCAAGTGTGAAAATCCTAACTTCATCTCTTTGATTCTCCCTACTCAAGAATGATCTCAAGGAGTTCTTGAAAATTTTGGAAAGCTTGTAGTGTGTTATATAACCCCTATTTGAATCACTTTTTAAAATTCCCCTTGGAACTATATGAAAAAGTTCCATGAAGTTAGGTCAAAATCCTGACCAAAACTAGGGAAAAATTTCACTGAGTGTCCAATTTCAAGACCACGACTTTATGAATAAATAAATTGAGATCCAAGAATTTTTAGAAGAAGTTGTGTAAATAAATGTTGTAGATATCATGGAGATCTACAACTTTCATGTTGAAAGTTTCTTCTGAATCCTCTTACATCATGGTGAAAAATTGGCTCAAAGTTATGAAAAAACATGACGTTTTAAACACTTAGAAAAATTTCGTTATAAAACTTTGACTTTTCAAAATGAAATCTTAAATTTTTGATTTCTTGATGAATAAGTTTCATATTTTGACATGTTTTTTATGAATTGTGATCTTTGACATTGAATTTTGACCAAAAAGTCAAAGTTTGACTTTTCAGTGTACACTTGACTTTTTCCCCAATACAGTTGATTTTTAGGTCAACTGCTCCATTGATTAAGCTAAAGTGTGATCCAAGGCTTGAAACTTGACATGAGTAATCTTGGAGGTCTATAATGATCCATAAAAGTCATATGAAGCATTAAAAGTTCAATTATCCTTGTGCAATCTCAAACCCTAATTTTGGTCATCAGTGCTTAAGGAGGTGTCTTGAGCTGATCAACCCTGGTGCAGTCTTGAACCAAGAGAGATATTTGTGATAAAATATTTGATAAATGAGAGGGAAAATTTTGGGTTACAACAACTTCCCCTGTTCAATCTTCTTAAACCTGAAGAGTTAGATTGGCGGATCCACCATTCGTGACTTGAAGGTGAAAGATGATTGAACACTAGAGTGCCCAAAAATTTTCAGTCGAAGATGGATGGTGAATAGGCTATAGATTCCATTTGGAGGTATGTTGGTAAACACTGGAAGAAGTATCAGCATAAATCTCTTGTTAATTTATACTAAAACTTGATGTTTTGTGAGAAAAAGAGTTAGTAAAATGCAGATGCCTGCATGATATTCACCAGATGTGGTATTATGTTAAATGCATATGGTATGTACATGCTATGATGTATGAATGTGAGTTGTATGTTTTGTTTATTCGGGAAAATAAATTCCTGACTGTCGTTGAGGAAATTTTGGGGGGTTGAATCCCTGATTGTCGTTGGTGATGAAGAATATGCATATCTTCAAACTTTGTTGAAAGGATGCTTTCGCTGGGGAATATCGCTTGAATGTCAGTTGTTATCTGGTCGGATCCAGGCTTCACAATTTGCTGAGGATGAATTAGTCAACTGCTATCTGGTTGGATCCAGGCTTCACGACAACTTACTGGGGGAAGAGACGAATTAACTGTTATCTGGTTGGATTCCAGGCTTTGCAGAAAATTTTCTTGAAATTGAATAGTTATCTGGTCGGATCCAGGCTTCACAACAACTTTCTGGGGATACGGAAGTTAACTGTTATCTAGTCGGATCCAGGCTTCGCAGTAGTTTGAAGTAGTAACTACTATCTGGTCGGGTCCAGGCTTCGTGGTTCTTGGAAAGTTGTACTGTTATCTGGTCGAGTCCAAGCTTCGTAGTGTCTCTCTAGGGATCATAGTTAATTGTTATCTGGTCGGGCTCCAGGCTTTACAATAAACTATTTGAAAAACGGTTATCTGGTCGGGTCCAGGATTTGCAGATTTTTGAGGTTGATGAGGTCAATTGCTATCTGGTCGGGTCCAGGCTTCACAATAAACTATTTTGGGATTTAGTTGTTATCTGGTCGGTTTCCAGGTTTCACAATGAATCTCTAAGGGTAATTGCTACCTGGTCGGATCCAGGCTTCACAACAACTTTCTAAAAAAGATGAATTTGAAAACTGATATCTGGTCGGATCCAGGTTTCACAGTAATTTGTTGGGGCAGAGGCAAACTCTACTGGGGAAAAGCAGTTAAACCTTGGTCGGTTTGAGTCCAGGTTCTTCTGTATCTTTGAAGAGTTAGACTATTATCTGGTTGGGTCCAGGTTTCATAGTATCTTTAAAATGAGATCAACTGTTATTTGGTCGGGTCCAGGTTTCAAATACTCAAACTGTTATTTGGTCGGGTCCAAGTTTCAGCAACTTGAAAAAGTCAAACTATTATCTGGTCGGGTCTAGGCTTCAGTAATAACTTGAAAATTGCGCTAATATCTGGTCGGGTCCAGGCTTCATAGTATCTTTTGGAAATAGTAAAGGCTTTGCTGACAACTTTACTAGGGATCAGAGGTTGTGGCCCTATGATTCACAACAATCTGAAAGGAAAATTCGAACTGGAGAGTGTAGACTCAGTCGGGTAGGACAGACTCAGCTTCGGGAGGATACACTCAACTGAGGATAATAGACTCCGTTTGGGGATAATAGCCTTGGCTGGGGAAGATATACTCAGCTGGGGAAGACAGGCTCAGCTGGGAAATTCGTGGTGTCTTGATTGTTGTATGTTGAGGAAATTTGAACTCGGATGGGGAGTTTTGTGATTCCTCGATTATTGTTAGAGAAATAAAACCTGTTGGGGAAAGGTTTATGGAAGCCGTCCTTGTGGGGATAATAACTCTGAGGATTTTTCATATACGTTAAAGAGATGCTTGCTGCTACTTAGCAGGACACATGGGCCAAATAGTTTTAATTATGTTCATATGCATATGTTTATTCAATTTTAGTCATTGGACAAATTTGCATTCAAAACACAGACAAATTTTTTGCACTTCAAAGTATATTTTTATTGATATTTTGCCTATGAATAGGCGTTTTTGTACAGAGATACGGAGATCCTAGTAAGAGGAAATCGTCGAAAGGAAAACAAAATTGAGAATGAAAACAAATAGCCATGTGAAATGATCTCATTACCTTCCAACTCTACTATTGCCCCAATGTCTTAGAATGTCCCTTGCCGTTGATAGAAGTTGATTGGATTGATCTTGGATCGTTTGAACTTGGACCTTGGTGATAAAATTGTCTGTGTTGATTCCACGGGACATAGTCATACACTTTTAATCCTTAATTTTTGCCTGGACTGCCCTTTTGGGTTTTCAGCCCACCAGGATACCCTTTTTTTCCTAAGTCGCCCTTTTGGGTTTTCAACTTGCCGGGTGTACCATCTTTTGGATATATACCTAATTTTTTCCCAAACCTTTTGGTTTGCCGGGATGCCCTTACTTTTATTAGGTGTGTCAACCTAACGGGTCTCTTATGCGTAGTATTTTTTAACCATGTCCATGTTTATAGGATGTAGGAAATCTTTACCATCCATGGTAGTCAGCATCATGGCACCGCCAGAGAAAACTCTCTTGACAATAAATGACCCTTCATAGGTGGGAGTCCATTTGCCTCTGGGGTCGCCTTGTGGTAGAATGATGCGTTTTATCACCAAGTCACCAACTTGATGTACTCGAGGTTTGACCTTTTTGTTGAAAGCCTTGATCATCCGTTTTTGGTACGTCTGACCATGGTAAACAACATCTAACCGTTTTTCGTCAATCAAGTTCAGCTGATCCAATCTCTTTTGAATCCACTAGTCTTTGTCTAGGCCTGCCTCATTCATAATTCTCAGTGAGGGAATCTGAACTTCTACTGGCAAAACAGCTTCCATGCCATAGACTAGATAAAAGGGTGTTGCCCCAGTTGATGTTCTAGCTGAAGTACGGTAGCCATGTAGAGCAAACGACAACATCTCATGCCAATCCTTATAGGTTACTACCATTTTCTGCATAATCTTCTTGATATTTTTGTTGGCCGCTTTGACCGTGCCATTCATTTTCGGTCTATACAGAGAAGAATTGTGAAGCTTGATCTTAAACTGAGTGCAAAGTTCAGTTATCATAACATTGTTTATGTTAGTCCCATTGTCGGTGATGATCCTTTCGGGGATACCATAATGAAAGATAAGGTTGTGTCTGATGAATCTGGCTACCACATTCTTGGTGACTGAGGCAAATGAGGAGGCTTCGACCCATTTGGTAAAATAGTCGATAGCAACAAGAATAAAGCGATGTCCGTTGGAAGCTGTGGGCTTGATCTATCCAATCATGTCAATGCCCCACATTGCAAATGGCAACGGAGCAGTCATGGCATTCAGAGGGATAGGAGGCACATGGATCTTGTCAGTGTAGATTTGGAATTTGTGACAAGTTCTTGAATGTTGATGGCAATCAGTTTCCATCGTTGACCAATAGTAACCGGCTCTTAATATTTTCTTAGCCATCGTATGTCCACTTGAGTGAGTACCGAAGAGACCATCATGCATGTCTTTCATATTCCTCTACCTCCTTCTTGTCCACACATTGGAGTAGAGTTGAATCATGGTTGCGCTTGTACAATATCCCATTACTTAGGAAGAATTTGGCGCAAATCTTTGCAAGAACTTTCTGTCATTGATAAATGCTCCCTCTAGGTACTCTTGTGCTTCAAGATATCTCATCACCTCATGGTACCATGGCTTTTCTGCATCAGTGTCAAGCTCATAGCAATGTGCAGGTTCATCGAATCTTTTAATTGTAATCATAGGGGCCTCGTTGTCCCATCTGACCTTAAACATTGAAGACATGGTTTCCAAAGCATCAGCCAACTGGTTTTCTTCCCTAGGGAAGTGCTCAAAAGTGATCTCTTCGAAGTAAGGAATTAGGGATAGCACAAGTTCCTTGTCAGGGATAAGATTAGGGTGTTCAGTGTCCCAATCTCCTTTTACTTGGCTGATCACTAGGGCGGAATCCCCAAACACATCAAAATGCTTGATCCTTAAGTCAATAGCAGCTTTCAGACCTAAGATGCATGCTTCATACTCGGCCATATTGTTTGTGCAATCGAAGCATAGTCTGGAAGTGAAAGGAGTGTGGCAACCTTCAGGAGAGATGATCACAACACCAATTCTGTTACCTAAGGCATTGGAAGCCCCATCGAATACCATAGTCCATCGGGATCCTTGTTCAGGTCTGTCATATGGTCCAGATTTCGCACAGTCGGTTACCAGCATGATGTTCTCATCAGGGAAGTCAAAGTTCATTATCTGATAATCATCCACAGCTTGATGGGCCAAATGATTTGCTAGTACACTTCCTTTGATGGCTTTTTGAGTCGTGTATTGAATGTCGTACTTAGTCAAGATCATTTGCCATCTGGCTATCCGTCCGGAAAGGGCAGGTTTCTCAAAGATGTACTTGATTGGGTCCATCTTTCAAATCAACAAAGTGACATGAGTCAACATATACTGTCTTAGCCGGCGAGCATCCCATGCCAGAGCACAACAAGTTTTCTCGAGCAGTGAATATCTAGTTTCACAGTCGGTAAACTTTTTGCTCAGGTAATAAATAGCATGCTCTTTTCGGCAAGACTCGTCATGTTGGCCCGAAACACGCCCATATAATTCTCTAGTACTGTCAAGTACATGATCAAGGGTCTTCCTTCAACTGGAGGCATGATAATAGGAGGTTCTTGTAGGTATTCTTTGATTTTGTCAAAGGCAATCTGGCACTCATCATTCCATCTGACTACTTGATCTTTCTTCAAGAGTTTGAAGAGTGGCTCACAAGTAGCAGCCAAGTGAGATATGAAACGGGAAATGTAATTGAGATGACCCAAGAATCCTATGACTTCTTTTTCTGAATGAGGGAATGACATTTCTTGGATGTCCTTCACCTTGGAAGGATCAACTTCAATTCCTTTGTTGCTGACAATAAAACCTAGAAGCTTTCCAGATCGTACTCCAAACGTGCACTTATTAGGGTTTAACCTCAGCTTGTACTTCTTCAGCCTCTCGAATAATTTGTGCATATGATCAAGATGTTCTTCTTCGGTTTGTGATCTGGAAATCATATCATCCACATATACCTCTATCTCATGATGAATCATGTCATGAAATAAAGCTACCATAGCCCTTTGATATGTTGCCCCTACATTCTTTAATCCGAATGACATGACCTTGTAGCAGAAGGTGCCCCATTGCATAAAGAAAGTAGTCTTATTCATATCTTAAGGAGCCATCCTTATTTGATTATAGCCTGAGAAGCCATCCATGAATAAGAAGACTTTATGCTGAGCAATTGTGATACGGTGGGGGAACTGACTTGGGTTTTGCGTTTGTTTTCGCAAATGTTTCGGTTTAGCAAGAGTCGCCACCGACTTTTTATTTTATCCTAAGGAAAGGTTAAAAAGCACAGCAAAAACCTTTGAGATGTTTTATTGGGTTCGGGGAGTAGATTATAGAAAGGGAAGGTATTAGCACCCTTTCTATCCATGGTTATCCATGGGCTCTTAGTTACTTGCTTAGATCACTTGCCTTGCATTTTCAATTGTTTGAAATGGTGCTTTGTATGTGGGTTTGAAAATGTTTTGAAAAGAGGCCAATGTGGTGGCAACCTTTGTAATGATCCATGTTGGGATGTATACAAAGGTGTATGTCTTTTGAAAAGGTTTTCAATGTTTTTTTGAAAGTGTGTTGTGATGTGTGTTTTGAAAACAGGCAAGTGTTTTTGCAAGTTGGCAAGTAATTAAGAGCTATCTACCCTAAATTTCTCAAAGATCATTGCTATGTCTTAACCCTTTTAACAATTTTGTTCCACCATTGTATTTGGTGGACAATCTTGTCTTAGGATGTGAACGGGACGGGCGCGGGTCATCGTTTAGACCATGATTGCAATGGTGCTAAGTATCTTTGGGAAATTTTTTTCTTTTAAGGGACTTGATCATTTTTTAGGCAACTTTTGAAAGCGTCATCGATGGACTATGATCATTTGATTGTTTTGTTTTTTTGCCAAAGATACCTAACATGCAATATGGCCCATTGTTGAAGGCAACAAGTGGAATACCCTAGGGGTGCAAGTGTGATTAGTGTTGTCCATTTTCATGCTCGTTTATCTTGAATTTAGGTCAAACTATTTGTTGTTTTTGATTTGCATACAAAACCCTAATTCTAACATGGCGTAATTAGAAAGCTTTTAAATGCAAAAAATAAAAGGTCCTAAGTTATTACAACACAAATTATGGGATGGGGGGTACAAATATTCAAATGGGGATATTTTAAGCAAGAAATTAAAATCTAACTATTACATCCAAATTTAGTTATACAAATTAATTAATTGCAATAATTAAATAAAATAAGATAAAATATGCAAGATGCAAAAAAAATGATTTTTGTATGTATGTAAAAAGTATTTTTATGTGTCAAATAAACAAAAATAGAATGAATTAATTTTTGGTATTTTTATGTATTTAGGGTAAAACCCTAATTTTATAAATAAAAGGTATTTAATATATAATATATGCAATATTTATTAATTATGTACAAAAAATAAATAAAAAAAAGAAGTATATTATCAAAAGGTGATTTTTTAAGTTAAATATTAATAAAAATAAAAATGTATTATTTTTGTATTTTTAACCTAAATATACTAATAAATATATAAGTATTTATATTATTTATTAAATATATATTATATGTACAAAATAAAAATATTTAATATATATAAAAAAAAAGTATATTTTTTATAAAATGTTTTCAAAGGTAAAATAAAATAAAAAAATCAGAAATAAAATGTGTATTATTTTTTGTATTTTAAAATAAAAAGTATCTATATTTATTTATTTACATATATCAAGTTAGAACAAATAAATGCCTAAAAATGCAAAAAAAAAAGGTAAAAAAATAATTTCAATATTTTTTATGCTTTGACAAAAATAAATAAGTCAGAAACAAAAATCAAAAGTCAAAAATAATGAAAATAAAATGCAATGGGCCAAGGAGGTGCAAATATAAAAACATGGTGCAAAAAGGAAAAATATCACAGGCCCATCCCATGAAAGGTTGTCTTCAACCTCTGAACAACAAAACAGAGTAACACGTGATCCCTGCTATCTCCTGATTCCTGGACTTTTAGCAAAAACTTATAACATGAAAGATGTTAAGCATCAAGCCACGATTCCATACATATAAAAAACTCAACTTAACTCTCAGAAATGAGAGAGAATTTCTCCATCCCTAATTCTTAACCTAAGTTTTTGTCCATGTTCAGGTTCAAAATACTCTCAGCATATGCAATATAAATGGAAAGTGAAGATATGTATAGCTTCAGGGCTATGAGTAGAACATTTTTCATTCATAAACTTAGAGCTAACTCTTCCTATATTGAGAGATAGAAGTCCATGAACTTACCTGTTCAGCTTGGATCGTGTCTATCAATGGAGGCACTTTCAAGGCAAAGTGAGGATTGGTACAGCTTGCTTGAAGTTCAGGGGTGCTATTCCAACCTTTAACTTGCTTTGAAACCAAGTGAATCAAGCTATGGCTATCAACCTGCAAAACAGAAAAAGTGAAAATGGTGAAGTTGGTTAGAGGTGTTACAGGTCGTGTCCAATGCTTGGGATAGATTGTATATGTGGTATGGAATGTGTATGAACTGGTTTTAGCAAGAATGCACGAGTGGATTGACTTATGGAAGTCCAACTGCAGAGGTGACTCTGTTTTCTGCAGTAGGAGGGTGTTTTGAGGTTTGATGATGTTTGGAAGGTGTTTGGCTCGTGCCTTAGCTTAGGTTTGATGTTTGGAAGGTGTACAACAAGTTTGTCTTAGCTTGTGTTGGCAGAAAATGAGAGTTGGTGTAAGTTATGCCAAGTTACTTCTAACTTAAGCAAGAAATGGCAAGTTGGTTTTACAAGCTTGTGCAGGCCCCTCTAATGTGCTGCAACCATCCCTCTTGATCAGTGTGACATGCTTCTGAACTTGTGCCAAAGAGATTTGCCTTGTACTTCTTGATTTGCAAATTTGACATAAAGTTCAACTTTTCAAAAATGGATATATTGCTTTTTCTAATTATGGCTCAATCTTGTATGCAATGCTTAAACACACAAGATAAGGCTTAAACATGAAGGATTGGCATTAAATTTATGAGTGTGAATGGGATAAAAGACATGTAATCTAACTTAGAGCATGATGAGTTCAAAAATCCAAAGTTATGGACATGTAAATTGGCCATGAACAAAGTGAGTTTTGCCCATATTGCCAAATTCGATTCTCCCTAACCACAAGGTTGTTTGATGAGTTCCTGGACATTTTGGAAAGCTTGGAATGTGTACTACAATCCATATTTGTAATGAAAATTGAAATTCCAGGTGGAAGTATGTGAAAAGTGGCCATGAAGTTAGGCAAAAATCCTGCCTAGAATAGGTCAAAATTTTTCTAAGTTAAGAATGTTTTGCACCCTTGTTCCAAAAATCATAATTTGAGCTACAGGCTTCTTTTGAGGAAACTTTGTGAATCAAAGTTGTATATTTTGCAATGGAATACAACTTTCATGTTTTGACTTTTGTTTGAATCCAAATGCATCTTGATGAAAAAGTGGGACAAAGTTAGGAAGAAATTAGGGATTTTCATAACTTAGAAAAATTCTAAGTTATGAAAATTCTTCATTTCAAAACCCTAATTTGTGATTTTTGATTTTTTGGTGAACAAGTTTCACAATTTGACATGTTTTGATGAAAAATGAATCTTGACACTTGATTTTGACCAAAAAGTCAAAGTTTGACTTTTCAGTATACAGTCAAAAATTGATCAATTGACTGGAAAATTCATCTGTCAATCTTGTGCATTTGGGATCTTTTGAACTTGTTGAACATGTCAAGACAATTCCATGGGGTCCTTGAGTCCATATAAGAGCTTGGTTTGCCATTGGTTAGGTCAAACAGTCAAAAATTGCCTTTGTGCAGTCAAAACCCTAAAAATGACCATTTTGCCCTTTTGGTGATCTGATCAAATTTCTTGCGGAATTGTGATCCAAACTTGATCAAATGGTCCATATTAGTTCATAATGTTGATGTGGGTCAAATTTCATGAGGTTTGACTGTCAATTGGCCACAGTTGACTTTTTCCCCAATACAGTTGATTTCTAGGTCAGCTGTCCAGTTGACTGGGCAAAGATTGGAATCAAGGCTTGAAATTTGGTATGGGTAAACTTGGGAGTCCAACATGAATCATGAAAGTCACTTTAGGCATTTTAGGTCAAAACATCTTTGTGCAAACACAAACCCTAATTTGGGTCAACAATGCAAGGAGAAGTCTTGAGCAGAGGAAACCCCAACTGGATCTTGAGCTCCAAGGGTCTTGTGGTGAGAAAATGTTGAGTAAATGGGAGGGAAAATTTTGGGGTACAACATTTGCCCCTGTTCAATCTTCTTAGACCTGAAGAGTTAGATTGGCAAGTTTGCCTTTCGCGGCTCGAAGGTAAAAGGAGATTGGACACTAGAGTGCCCAGAAATTTGCACTCGCATGCTGGAGTATCAGCAATGTGATGGCGGGAATGGGCTTATAGATGCCATTTGGAGAGATGGTGGATAGGGGGATGGGCTTATAGATGCCATCTGGAGACGTGACAGAACCTTGTCGGGAATGGGCTTATAGATGCCATTTGGAGGTGTTGATCGCATTAGAGATTCCTTAGCGAGAACTTGCGTACTTTGAGAAAGGAAGATGTTTCCTGGCTCGTTACAGGTGTTGACCTTCAAACTCTTCATGCAGATATGCCCTGGATAGATACAGGAGTCGAATCTACAATTAGTTGCTCACAGATGTGCCCTGGCTAGATACAGGAATCGAATCTGGAACTGCGAAAGGTTGTTTACAGGCGTGCCCTGGCTGGATACATGTATCCAATCTCTAAACTTGTTCCAGATGTGCCCTGGCTAGATACAGGTGTCGAATCCACAATCAAATATTCACAGATATGCCCTGGATGGATACAGGAATCAAAACTGGAAATGTTGTCGACAGATATGCCCTGGCTGGATACAGGAATCGAATCTGGAAATGTTGTCGATAGATATGCCCTGGCTGGATACAGGAATCGAATCTGGGATTGCAAAAGGTTGGTAGAGATAGCTTTCCTGGCTGGATACAGGTGTAAACCTCTGACCTGAGAATGAAAGATAATTTCCCGGCCTGTTACAGGGGTTGATCTTCAAACTCTTCATGCAGATATGCCCTGGCTAGATACAGGAGTCGAATCTACAATTGGTTGCTCACAGATATGCCCTGGCTAGATACAAGAATCGAATCTGGAATTGTGATAGTTGATAGTAATCATCTTTGGATTGACCTTTTCCTGAAAAGGCAAAACATCAGTTGTATGCAATGTTATGATGTATGAAATGCACGATGTCATGATGCTCAAAATGAGATAGTGTTGTATGCACTTTATCATGTATGCAAGAAGGATGTATGAAATGTGAAATGTTTACGAATGTATTTTCGTCTAGGAAAATAAATCCTTGACGAATGGCCGGGGAATCAAATCCTGGACTGACGTTGAAGAGTAGAGTTCTTCGTTCCCGCTGGGGATGATGGTTGCAAGAATAAACCGGTAGGAGAAGATGACTCCGTTAGGGAGTAAACTTGTTGGAGAGATTACTCTGAGGGGAATTACTCTGTGGGATGAGATACCTCGCCGAGGTTTTGATGAGAACTCTGCTGGGGATTCTAATGGTAGACTCCGCCGGGGATTCTGCTGATAAGTTATGTTGGGGAACTTTGATGAACTCCGCTGGGGATAGGCAGAACTTTGCCGAGGACGATCTTTCCGTGGTTATTAGCTGAGGATAACCCAGTTATAAGCTCTTATGAGGAATAACTTTGAATAAATTCCGGGAGAGACGTCCGTACTCTGCAGGGAGTAAGCTTCCAGAATCTACTAGGGATAAGCTCCAAGACCTGCTGGGGATAATGATTCAACTTTCCTGGGGAAACTTTCAGACTGTACTGGGGTGTTGGTATTCCGCCGGGGAACAATCTTATATTAAGACTGCCGGGGACGCTTGTTGAGGAATGTCTATACTTCTTCTGGGGAATTGAGGTAACCTGGATTCATTCTTCAGCTGAACTTAACTTGGTACCTTGGTGGACAGAACGACTAGATTGCCTGGACAATTCAAAACTGCCCCTGTTTCTGATGTCACCAGTAATTAATCCTTTGTCTCGCGTGCAAATATTCATGGTTAGCAATTAACGACAAATGCATATATAAAAAATGAACATTGGACGTTCTTCGCAAAACAAAATAGAAAAAGGAAAAACAATGGATAATTTGTATGAAAGATTGAACTTGTATTGACTTTGAAATTTGCCCGTAAATAGGCGTTTTTGTGCAAGGGGCTGACGTCCTAGTAAGAGAACGCCGCCGAGCAACATAGAGTTTATACAATTTTGAAAAGGAAACAAAACAAGCCATGTGAAAAATAATCCCATTGGGTTCCAACTCTGCTATCGCCTTTATGTCTTCAAGCGTCTCATCACTTTGCTGCTTAGTTGAAGATGGAGCTGATTGATTGATGCCGAATTCTGGATGCAAGGTGATCCAATGAGACATAGCATTACGCTTATCCCTAATTTTTTCCTAGACCGCCCTTTCGGGTTTTCAGTCCACCGGGATACCCATTTTTACCCAAGCCGCCTTTTCAGGTTTTCGACTTGCCAGGTGTACAAATTTTTTCATTTTCATCCCTTATTTTTGCCCGAACCCTTTTGGTTCGCCGGGAAGCCCTTATTTTTGCCTAGGCGTGTCAACCTAGCGGGTCTTTTATTCATGCGTAGTATCTTTTTACTATGTCTGCATTGGCGGGGTGAGGAAGGTCGTCACCATCCATGGTGGTTAGAATCATGGCTCCTCCTGAGAAGATATGTTTAACCACAAATGGCCCTTCGTACGTAGGGGTCCATTTGCCCCGGGGATCACTTTGAGGAAGAATAATGCGCTTGATTACCAGGTCTCCGACTTGATAGTCTTGTCGTTTGACCTTCTTGTTAAATGCCCTGATCATCCGTTTTTGATACGTCTGACCATGACAAATAGCAGTGAGTCTCTTTTCGTAAATTAAGTTTAATTGGTCAAGCCGAGTCTGGATCCAGTCATCTTCGCTCAAGTCTGCATCCTTCATTATCCGGAGAGAGGGTATCTGGACTTCAATAGGCAAGACTGCCTCCATGCCATAGACCAAGGAAAAGGGAGTTGCC
This sequence comes from Vicia faba, assembly GCA_948472305.1. Lineage (NCBI taxonomy): Eukaryota > Viridiplantae > Streptophyta > Magnoliopsida > Fabales > Fabaceae > Vicia > Vicia faba. The sequence continues at coordinate 548,083,985 of OX451738.1, forward strand.
CCTGTTGACGTCCGTGCTGAGGTACGGTACCCATGAAGAGAAAACGGTAACATTTCGTGCCAATCTTTGTAGGTCACTGTCATCTTCTGCACAATCTTCTTAATATTCTTATTTGCCGCTTCGACAGCCCCATTCATCTTCGGCCTGTAGGGAGAAGAGTTGTGGTGCTGTATCTTGAATTGCTCGCAGAGCTCAGTGATCATCTTGTTGTTAAGATTGGTACCATTGTCCGTAATGATCCTCTCAGGTACACCGTATCGACAGATCAGGTTGTGCCGAACGAATCGTGCCACGACACTCTTGGTTACAGTGGCGTAGGAAGCTGCTTCAACCCACTTCGTGAAGTAATCAATCGCTACCAAGATGAAGCGATGCCCGTTGGATGCCGTCGGTCTGATTTCGCCGATCATATCAATGCCCCACATTGCAAATGGCCAAGGGGCTGTCAAGACGTTCAGAGGAACCGGAGGAATATGCACCTTATCAGCATAGATCTGGCATTTATGACAAGTTCGAGAATGCTGGTAACAGTCAGCTTCCATTGTGGACCAGAAATATCCTTCCCGAAGGATTTTCTTTGCCATGGTATGTCCACTGGAATGTGTTCCGAATGTACCTTCATGAAGTTCTGCCATGATCCTTTATGCTCCAGTCTTATCCATACAACATAGTAAGGTTGAGTCATGGTTTCGCTTATAGAGAATGCCATTGCTGAGGAAGAACTTTGCTGCGAACCTTCTCAGAAACTTCTTGTCGTTAACGGATGCACCTTCGGGATATTCCTGAGCTTCCAAGTACCTCTTCACTTCATGATACCAGGGTTTTTCAATTACCTCCTCAGTCTCAAGATAACAGCAATATGCGGGCTCGTCCAACTTCCAAATGATGATCCGGGGCGCCTCGTTGTCCCATTTGACTTTGAACATAGAAGACATTGTAGACAACGCGTCCGCTAACTGATTTTCCTCTCTTGGGAAGTGTTCAAAAGTTATCTCTTCGAAGTGGGGAAGCAATGTCAGCACATACTCCTTGTAAGGAATAAGGTTCGGGTGTTTCGTATCCCACTCGCCTTTGACCTGATTGATCACGAGAGCGGAATCTCCGAAGACATTTAGAAACTTGATCCTTAGGTCAATTGCAACTTGAATACCCATGATACATGCCTCATACTCTGCCATGTTGTTGGTGCAGTTGAAACATAGTCGGGCGGTGAGTGGAGTATGAGTGCCTTTGGGGGATATGATCATAGCGTCGATACCATTACCCAAAGCGTTCGAGGCTCCGTCAAAGTGCATAGACCATCGGGATCCCTCCTCAGGTCCTTCATCCGGTCCAGGTACTTCACAATCAGTTACTACCATGATATCCTCGTCTGGAAATTCAAAGTTCAGCGACTCATAATCATCCACCGGTTGGTGTGCCAAATGGTCTGCCAACACACTTCCTTTGATTGCTTTCTGAGTCGTGTATTGGATGTCATATTCCGTCAAGATCATTTGCCATCTTGCTATTCTTCCGGATAGAGCGGGCTTTTCGAATATGTACTTGATCGGGTCCATTTTTGAAATCAACAGAGTAGTGTGAGTCAACATATACTGTCTCAGCCGGCGAGCACCCCATACCAGAGCGCAGCAAGTTTTCTCGAGCAGTGAGTACCGAGTCTCACAGTCGGTAAACTTTTTGCTCAGGTAATAAATGGCGTGCTCTTTTCGGCCAGACTCGTCATGCTGCCCCAGCACACACCCCATTGAATTGTCAAGTACTGTCAAGTATAGTATCAGAGGTCTCCCTTCAACCGGTGGCATAAGAATGGGTGGTTCTTGGAGATACTCTTTGATCTTTTCGAAAGCGGCCTGACATTCATCATTCCAACGTACTACTTGATCTTTCTTCAGTAGTTTGAAGATTGGCTCACAGGTAGCAGTTAGATGTGAGATGAATCGGGAAATGTAGTTCAGCCGTCCTAGAAATCCTCTGACTTCTTTCTCTGTCTTGGGAGTTGGCATCTCTTGTATGGCTTTCACTTTGGCAGGGTCCACTTGAATACCTTTGTCGCTTACGATGAAGCCTAGCAATTTTCCAGATCTCACCCCAAAGGTGCACTTGTTTGGGTTCAACCTTAGCTTGTACAACTTCAGACGGTCAAACAGCTTCCGTAGGTGGTCAAGGTGTTCCTCCTCAGTTTGGGACCTTGCAATCATATCATCGACATACACTTCTATTTCATGATGGATCATATCATGAAATAAAGCAACCATGGCACGTTGGTAAGTTGCCCCAGCATTTTTCAATCCAAATGGCATGACCTTGTAGCAAAAGGTGCCCCACTGAGTAACGAAAGTGGTCTTCTCCATATCTTCAGGAGCCATCTTGATCTGATTATAACCGGAGAAGCCGTCCATGAAGAAGAAAACTTTATGCTGAGCAGTATTATCAACCAGAACGTTGATATGAGGCAGAGGGAAATCATCCTTGGGGCTGGCCCTGTTCAAATCCCTGTAATCAACACACATTCGGACCTTACCATCCTTTTTCGGCACTGGAACCACGTTGGCAATCCACTGAGGGTAAGAAGTCACAGCTAGAAACCCGACATCAAATTGTTTCATAACCTCAGCTTTGATTTTCTCGGACATTTCTGGACGCATACGGCGGACCTTTTGTTTTACCGGAGGGCAGTCTTCCTTGGTAGGAAGGTGATGAGCCACAATGTCGGCATCCAAACCAGGCATGTCTTCGTAAGACCAAGCAAAGATTTCCATGTAGTCATGCAGCATCTGAATCAACCGTTGTTTCACACTGAACTCTAGATTGGCACCGATCTTGACTTCCTTTCTGTCTGTCTCAGTACCTAGATTTACCGTTTCCACTGGCTCTTCATGTGGCTGAATGGCCCTCTCTTCCTGGAGTAGCAGTCTTGCAAGTTCCCCAGGCACTTCGCAATCATCTTCACCTTCGTCTTCAGCTAAGTTGATCGGATTTTCGAAGTCATAACTGGCAGTAGCAGAGTCGTTACCAGTGAGATCCAGAGTGGATTGGAACCTGTATAAGTGAGTGTGTGTAAATATAGTTGTTTTGCAATATATGATAAAGAAAGAAAAGGAGCACAAGATTTTGAAATGCAACAATCATCCAATGTTTTGATTAATGATATATGAAAATGTCATATAAAAGCCCTCACAAATGGAGCCACGGTGCCCCGGGTAGGACACCGAGCCATAAAAGTTTCAACATATTGTTTGTTACAAATTGAAAACAAAAGAGTTCATTACTGAGTGACAAAAGTAATAGGTGTGAAGTCTTTGGCAGTCCAGTTGCTTGGCCCACTGTCAGTTGTTGGGTAGATCCAACTGTCGAATTCCGATTCCTCCACTTCGTCTTCAATAGCATCCACTCCTGGGTTGGTGATGAACACAGGAGGTCTTCCAACTCTTGCTTTGTGAACAGCCCTCTGAGCCTCTGCAGTGAAGCCTAAGCCAAACTTGTCGGTCTTCGGAGTGAAGTCAGGAAGTCGTCCCCAGTTTGCGCACTCACCTTTCTCAATCACAGCCCGGGCATCCTTCAAGGAAGCCATCTTCAAAGGAGGGTCTTCAATCACAGTTTCAGTTGATGCCAATGTCTGAGGCACCTCTTCAAAGTGTTGAAAGGGGGTTTCAATGAATTCCCCATCCATTTCTATGTATCGGAACGAGTTTAAGTGGTTGACCATATACTCCTCTTCCCCTTGAACTGTGACAATCTTTCCTCTGACGGGATACTTAAGCTTTTGATGTAGTGTGGAGGTCACAGCTCCAGCCTTATGGATCCATGGACGACCCAGCAGACAAGAGTAGGATGGACGAATGTCCATCAAATAGAAAGTAGAATCAAAAACTTGAGAACCAACCCTGATTGGGATGTCAGCTTCGCCATGTACCATCCTTTTCGAACCGTCAAAGGCTCGGACAATAGTGTTACTAGGCTTGAGCTCCAGACCCTCACAATCCAATCTGTCTAGGGCCTTCTTGGGCAATACATTCAATGAAGAACCGGTGTCCACCAACACATGGGCAAGAGTAGTGCCCCTGCATTCAATAGAGACATGCAGGGCGTCATTATCGTTCTTTCCTTTTGCAGTCAGATCGGCGTCAGAAAAGCCCAACCCGTTATCAACGGTCAAGTTAGCTACACAATCAGTAAATTGATCAGCAGATGTTTCTTACGGCACATGAGCCGTCTTCAGGAAGGAGATCAGGGCCTTGGCATGGGCCTCTGAACATAACAACAATGATAGCATAGAAATTTTTGATGGAGTGTGCCCCAACTGCTCGACAACATTGAAATCACTTTTCTTGATAATCTTGAGGATCTCCTCCATCTCTTGCTGGGAGGCTTCAACAGCGGTCGTCTTCGACGCCTCCATCAGGGCAGGTAAATCAGTAGCAATCCCTTTGCCCCGAGCGTTAGAGGACTCGGCAGCAGGGGTAGTAACAGGAACTTGATTAGGAAGGGAAACATGCACACTTGCGGGTGTGATGATAAGAGGTTTCTGAATAACTGGTGGTGCGATATCTGGCGAAAACAACCTACCACTACGGGTAATCTTGGCAGGCCCGGTGATGTTACTGACACCGGTACTTGTATCAAATTCTTGCTTCACTCCAAGCACATAAACATCTGCCCCATAGTGCCAGGGGACAGCTTTGTCAGATGTATAAGGGAGAGGCCCTGGAACAGTAATGATGATGGGAGCAATTTTCTGAGTGGACATGATTTTGACAGGCTTCTTTGAAGGAGCCTTGGGAGGTTTGTTGAAAATAGTGACAATAGAAACTTCTTCGGCAGGGACAGCAGGAAAGAAAATCTTCTTGAATAAGATCTCTTTGCTATCCATCAGGCTTTGGATACCTGATTTTAGCAAAGGACAACCAAAAGGGGAAACAACACATAGAAGGCAATCTTCACCACATCCCGGAAATAAACCAGCTAGCAACATATTCCTTTTAACAGTTGATAACGGAGTAACAATCTCTTCCATGGAGGCTACATATCGGTCTTCTTCCACAACATTCACTCCATGCTGGGGCATGGGAGCAGTCACAACATTGGGCCTTTTGGGCGCCTCAAACTGTATTTCCTTAACATCAATAAGGTCTTGAACCTTATTCCTCAGAGCCCAGCAATCATCCGTAGTATGCCCGGGGCTATCAGAGTGATAAGCGCAACGGGCGTTGGGGTTGTACTTCGGAGAAGCTGTGTTTACTACCTTCAGAGCTTCTTTGACAGTCACCAGGTTGGTTGACAGTAGCTGCGGCAAAATCTGAGACAGGGTCATACTGAGCCGAGTGTACTTCCTCTTGGGTCTCTCACCCCTTTGTTGATTATACTGCTGAGGAGCAGCAACAGGCTTTGAAATTACCAATGCATTGACAGCTTGGTGGCGTTCCGGCTTAACTTGTCTTCTAGGACCATAAACAGCACTAGCTTCCTTTTTGAAAGGCTTCTTTTCAGTACTAGCAGCGGCACCTTTCTGTATCTTCCCTGACTTGATACCAACTTCTATTCTCTCACCAGTCAAAATCAAATCTGTAAACCTGGCAGAGGAATTACCAATCAGATGATTAAAGAACGGACCAGACAAGGTCCCAAGGAACATGTCAACAAGTTCGCGGTCAGTCAGTGGTGGCTGCACCCTGCCAGCCAGGTCTCTCCACTTTTGCGCATACTCTTTGAATCCTTCGCCCGTCCCTAGTGACATACCCTGGAGTTGGGTACGCGTAGGAGCGAGGTCAGAATTGTACTGATACTGTTTATAGAATGCTGTAGCCAAGTCTTCCCAGTTTCGGATACTGGCTCCATCCAGCTGATAGAACCACTCGAGTTGAGCCCCAGAAAGGCTATCCTGAAAGAAATGGATCCAAAGGTTCTTGTCTGCAGTGTAAGGTTGGATCTTCCTTACATATGATCTGAGATGCATTTTCGGACAGGACAACCCGTCATACCTTACAAAAACTGGCACTTTGAACTTCGGGGGGATCACAATTCCAGCAACTAATCCCAAGTCTTCGAAATCTAAGCCGGGAACTCTCTGCAGCTCCATAGCTGCCAACCTGTCTTCCAAACCTTTGTACTTATCATCGGCGGGCGGGTATTTTTGATCAGAGTAGTCTTCGTCTTCTTCAGCCTCCTCTTCCTCAACCTCGGATTCAGAAGGTACCGCAGCCGCATTCCCTTTACTGGTTCCTTCCTTAGAAGTAGGGGGAAATTAAAGCACTCTTCTGGCCTCTCCTTCAAACCTTCTTCCTAGGGTAGCCACCCCGATTCTCTTCTTCTTCTTTTTCACTTGGTCTTTGTTCCCCAGCAGGGCCTTTAGATCCTCCTGACCCTTAGCCAAGGTCATCAGGAGTTGTTGAAACTGTGCGTTTTGAGACTGTAAGTCCTTGACCGTCTGTTCGAGATCAATCTTACTGAAATAAACAGCAGAAAGATAAGGAAACCTGGTGTGGAGACCTGCTTATGCGTATGATGAATGGTATGCTTATGTATGCAATGCATTCAAGGATTTAGCAAATTCAAAATTGTTGCAAACAAAAAGAACGCACGTCATATTAATAAGAAGAAATTTGTCAGTACATAAATGCCCCATGGGCCAAATATTACAAAAAACTTCTCAAGGTAAAAAGACATTGCGCATCCTTTTTGGTGCGATGTAGGTGTTGAGGGTCTCTTCCTCGTGGAGTCGGCGGGTAAGCTCTAGAACCTTCTTCTCACTGGCGTAGAAGCTGGCTTCAAAAGTGTTCCGTTCCTCCTTGAGTTGGATCTAACTTTTCTGCATCTCCTCCCACGATGTAGGCATGTCAGGATATAGGATGGTGTAGGGAACCTCTCCTTCTTTAACGGGCTCTTTAATCACAGGGAGAACATGAGGATAAGGCATCATTAGACTCTGGGCTCGGGCTCGTACCCACTTGAGGTAAGGCTCCAGAGGGATGGAATTCTTGTGCCCCAGTGTCTTACTGTCAACCTTGTTAGGCATCCTCCAAGCTCTGATGAATCTTTGGCGAAGTCCTTGCGCATCATTGTCGAAGTCAAAAACTAGGTCAGGAATTAACATGTCGTGAGGGCCATCCCTCCGTGCATATCCAAATTGTCTCAAGGCTAGACAAGGGTTGTAGGTAATGCCTCATCTAATGCCAAGTAATGGAACATTAGGGAACTCTCCACAACGATCGACGATGATGACATTTTCTCTGGACCGAGAACACCAATGTACATCGGAGTGAGTAAGGGTCATCAACCGTTGTGACCACCTTAAGCCTTGGTCATTTTTCAAGACAGATTGTGGAAGGTGCGAAATAAACCACCTTGCAAGGAGAGGAGTACAGCACATGAGAACACCCCTCTTTCTCATTGTTCGAGTGTAAAATGAGTGAAGAATGTCCCCAAGCAATGTTGGTATTGGATTTCCAGATAAGAAGATCTTGACGGCGTTGACATCTACAAGCTGGTCAGGATTTGGGAACAAGACCAACCCATAGATAAGGAGGGCCACAATTTCTTCAAAGGCTTGTAGGTCCAATGAATTCCAACACTCTTGTGCCTTCTCAAACAAGAATTTGGCTAAGAAACCTTTGACACCGCTTCTAGTTTCCCAATGCCCCTTGATGTCAGATGGCTGTAGATGTAATGCTCGAGCAACATCTTCAGGCTTTGGTTCCTTTTCCGTACCGTTGTAGGGTAGTTGATTAAGGATAGGAATTCTCAGGAGTTGAGAAAATTCCTCCAAAGTGGGCACCAACTGGTAGTCAGGGAAAGTGAAACAGTGGTGAAGAGGGTCAAAGAATTGGAACAGCACCTTCATCATGTCCTCTTCAATGTTGGTGTTGACTAAGCTGAGCAGTCTACCATGTCTTTCACTGAAGGATGAGCTTTCCGGAATTCTTGAGGTGAGCTCCTTGAGTTGAGGAGGGATTCTCACAAGGTTGACTTGGATGGTTTTTCTGCGAGGAATTTCCATGACCTACAAAACAAGAACAAAGATGAAGATCTAAACCCTTGAAGTGGTTTGTAAATGCATATGATGCTTTATGATGTTCATGATGTATGTATAAAACATATGTACAAGCAATTCACACCAAACCCTAGTTTCAGGCTTGCATGGGGTTTCATAGGTAAGTACCCTCTTGAGTGTAGTTGGCTTAAAAACCTGTCCTATAAATAGTAACCGGGTTCTAAGGAGCTCAATATCATTGGATTGTTTTCATTGTTCATTGTTTTGGTTTAGCCACTTAACTAGCGACCAAAATATTCCAAGAAAGCAACCCTCAATGAGTGTAGTATCGAGTATCTACCAACTTCGGACTGCACCAAAGCCAGTCATCTCACTACCCCTAATGAAAGGCCAAGATGGTAAAGTAAGGTTCTAGGTCATTAGTGCTTAGTGACATCACTCAGCGACCCCGTACTCTCCTTGATTGAACTCAAGGGTTACCGGTACTCACAAATATGTCGCACTAATATAGCTATTGCTTCAACCATGTCGGTATACCCCGCACAGTTTCCACAACGTATTGCTATCTATGAATGTTTCCCCAAATCCGGGTGTAGGATTGCAAACCCAAACAAGAGAGCCAAGATGTAAAGCAATCAAAACAAACAATTTAGTCATGCAAGAGGGTGATCTAAGCCCTAAGGTTACTCCACTTTAAAAGAATCCCCAACAGAGTCGCCAGTTCTGTGATACGGTGGGGGAACTAACTTGGGTTTTGCGTTTGTTTTCGCAAATGTTTCGGTTTAGCAAGAGTCGCCACCGACTTTTTATTTTATCCTAAGGAAAGGTTAAAAAGCACAACAAAAACCTTTGAGATGTTTTCTTTGGTTCGGGGAGTAGATTATAGAAAGGGAAGGTATTAGCACCCTTTCTATCCATGGTTATCCATGGGCTCTTAGTTACTTGCTTAGATCACTTGCCTTGCATTTTCAATTGTTTGAAATGGTGCTTTGTGTGTGGGTTTGAAAATGTTTTGAAAAGAGGCCAATGTGGTGGAAATCTTTGTAATGATCCATGTTGGGATGTATACAAAGGTGTATGTCTTTTGAAAAGGTTTTCAATGTTTTTTTGAAAGTGTGTTGTGATGTGTGTTTTGAAAACAGGCAAGTGTTTTTGCAAGTTGGCAAGTAATTAAGAGCTATCTACCCTAAATTTCTCAAAGATCATTGCTATGTCTTAACCCTTTTAACAATTTTGTTCCACCATTGTATTTGGTGGACAATCTTGTCTTAGGATGTGAACGGGACGGGCGCGGGTCATCGTTTAGACCATGATTGCAATGGTGCTAAGTATCTTTGGGAAATTTTTTTCTTTTAAGGGACTTGATCATTTTTTAGGCAACTTTTGAAAGCGTCATCGATGGACTATGATCATTTGATTGTTTTGTTTTTTTGCCAAAGATACCTAACATGCAATATGGCCCATTGTTGAAGGCAACAAGTGGAATACCCTAGGGGTGCAAGTGTGATTAGTGTTGTCCATTTTCATGCTCGTTTATCTTGAATTTAGGTCAAACTATTTGTTGTTTTTGATTTGCATACAAAACCCTAATTCTAACATGGCGTAATTAGAAAGCTTTTAAATGCAAAAAATAAAAGGTCCTAAGTTATTACAACACAAATTATGGGATGGGGGGTACAAATATTCAAATGGGGATATTTTAAGCAAGAAATTAAAATCTAACTATTACATCCAAATTGAATTATACAAATTAATTAATTGCAATAATTAAATAAAATAAGATAAAATATGCAAGATGCAAAAAAAATGATTTTTGTATGTATGTAAAAAGTATTTTTATGTGTCAAATAAACAAAAATAGAATGAATTAATTTTTGGTATTTTTATGTATTTAGGGTAAAACCCTAATTTTATAAATAAAAGGTATTTAATATATAATATATGCAATATTTATTAATTATGTACAAAAAATAAATAAAAAAAAGAAGTATATTATCAAAAGGTGATTTTTTAAGTTAAATATTAATAAAAATAAAAATGTATTATTTTTGTATTTTTAACCTAAATATACTAATAAATATATAAGTATTTATATTATTTATTAAATATATATTATATGTACAAAATAAAAATATTTAATATATATAAAAAAAAAGTATATTTTTTATAAAATGTTTTCAAAGGTAAAATAAAATAAAAAAATCAGAAATAAAATGTGTATTATTTTTTGTATTTTAAAATAAAAAGTATCTATATTTATTTATTTACATATATCAAGTTAGAACAAATAAATGCCTAAAAATGCAAAAAAAAAAGGTAAAAAAATAATTTCAATATTTTTTATGCTTTGACAAAAATAAATAAGTCAGAAACAAAAATCAAAAGTCAAAAATAATGAAAATAAAATGCAATGGGCCAAGGAGGTGCAAATATAAAAACATGGTGCAAAAAGGAAAAATATCACAGGCCCATCCCATGAAAGGTTGTCTTCAACCTCTGAACAACAAAACAGAGTAACACGTGATCCCTGCTATCTCCTGATTCCTGGACTTTTAGCAAAAACTTATAACATGAAAGATGTTAAGCATCAAGCCACGATTCCATACATATAAAAAACTCAACTTAACTCTCAGAAATGAGAGAGAATTTCTCCATCCCTAATTCTTAACCTAAGTTTTTGTCCATGTTCAGGTTCAAAATACTCTCAGCATATGCAATATAAATGGAAAGTGAAGATATGTATAGCTTCAGGGCTATGAGTAGAACATTTTTCATTCATAAACTTAGAGCTAACTCTTCCTATATTGAGAGATAGAAGTCCATGAACTTACCTGTTCAGCTTGGATCGTGTCTATCAATGGAGGCACTTTCAAGGCAAAGTGAGGATTGGTACAGCTTGCTTGAAGTTCAGGGGTGCTATTCCAACCTTTAACTTGCTTTGAAACCAAGTGAATCAAGCTATGGCTATCAACCTGCAAAACAGAAAAAGTGAAAATGGTGAAGTTGGTTAGAGGTGTTACAGGTCGTGTCCAATGCTTGGGATAGATTGTATATGTGGTATGGAATGTGTATGAACTGGTTTTAGCAAGAATGCACGAGTGGATTGACTTATGGAAGTCCAACTGCAGAGGTGACTCTGTTTTCTGCAGTAGGAGGGTGTTTTGAGGTTTGATGATGTTTGGAAGGTGTTTGGCTCGTGCCTTAGCTTAGGTTTGATGTTTGGAAGGTGTACAACAAGTTTGTCTTAGCTTGTGTTGGCAGAAAATGAGAGTTGGTGTAAGTTATGCCAAGTTACTTCTAACTTAAGCAAGAAATGGCAAGTTGGTTTTACAAGCTTGTGCAGGCCCCTCTAATGTGCTGCAACCATCCCTCTTGATCAGTGTGACATGCTTCTGAACTTGTGCCAAAGAGATTTGCCTTGTACTTCTTGATTTGCAAATTTGACATAAAGTTCAACTTTTCAAAAATGGATATATTGCTTTTTCTAATTATGGCTCAATCTTGTATGCAATGCTTAAACACACAAGATAAGGCTTAAACATGAAGGATTGGAATTAAATTTATGAGTGTGAATGGGATAAAAGACATGTAATCTAACTTAGAGCATGATGAGTTCAAAAATCCAAAGTTATGGACATGTAAGTTGGCCATGAACAAAGTGAGTTTTGCCCATATTGCCAAATTCGATTCTCCCTAACCACAAGGTTGTTTGATGAGTTCCTGGACATTTTGGAAAGCTTGGAATGTGTACTACAATCCATATTTGTAATGAAAATTGAAATTCCAGGTGGAAGTATGTGAAAAGTGGCCATGAAGTTAGGCAAAAATCCTGCCTAGAATAGGTCAAAATTTTTCTAAGTTAAGAATGTTTTGCACCCTTGTTCCAAAAATCATAATTTGAGCTACAGGCTTCTTTTGAGGAAACTTTGTGAATCAAAGTTGTATATTTTGCAATGGAATACAACTTTCATGTTTTGACTTTTGTTTGAATCCAAATGCATCTTGATGAAAAAGTGGGACAAAGTTAGGAAGAAATTAGGGATTTTCATAACTTAGAAAAATTCTAAGTTATGAAAATTCTTCATTTCAAAACCCTAATTTGTGATTTTTGATTTCTTGGTGAACAAGTTTCACAATTTGACATGTTTTGATGAAAAATGAATCTTGACACTTGATTTTGACCAAAAAGTCAAAGTTTGACTTTTCAGTATACAGTCAAAAATTGATCAATTGACTGGAAAATTCATCTGTCAATCTTGTGCATTTGGGATCTTTTGAACTTGTTGAACATGTCAAGACAATTCCATGGGGTCCTTGAGTCCATATAAGAGCTTGGTTTGCCATTGGTTAGGTCAAACAGTCAAAAATTGCCTTTGTGCAGTCAAAACCCTAAAAATGACCATTTTGCCCTTTTGGTGATCTGATCAAATTTCTTGCGGAATTGTGATCCAAACTTGATCAAATGGTCCATATTAGTTCATAATGTTGATGTGGGTCAAATTTCATGAGGTTTGACTGTCAATTGGCCACAGTTGAGTTTTTCCCCAATACAGTTGATTTCTAGGTCAGCTGTCCAGTTGACTGGGCAAAGATTGGAATCAAGGCTTGAAATTTGGTATGGGTAAACTTGGGAGTCCAACATGAAGCATGAAAGTCACTTTAGGAATTTTAGGTCAAAACATCTTTGTGCAAACACAAACCCTAATTTGGGTCAACAATGCAAGGAGAAGTCTTGAGCAGAGGAAACCCCAACTGGATCTTGAGCTCCAAGGGTCTTGTGGTGAGAAAATGTTGTGGAAATGGGAGGGAAAATTTTGGGGTACAACAGCAGTATTATCAACTAAGACGTCAATGTGTGGTAGAGGGAAGTCATCCTTGGGGCTTGCCCTATTCAAATCCCTATAGTCTACGCACATGCAAACTTTCCCGTCTTTCTTTGGCACTGGTACTACATTGGCAACCCATTGAGGATAGGATGTCACAGCTAAGAACCCTGCATCAAATTGTTTCATCACTTCAGGTTTGATCTTCTCAGACATATCAGGCCTCATACGACGAACCTTTTGTTTAACAGGAGGGCAGTCCTCTCTTGTCGGCAGACGATGAACTACGATGTTGGTATCCAACCCAAGCATATCTTCATAAGACCAAGCAAATAATTCCACATAATCATGCAACATCTGAACCAACCTGCTCTTGACACTGATTTCCAAACTAGCACCAATTCTGATTTCCTTCTTATCTGACTCAGTACCCAGGTTGATAACTTCAACTGACTCTTCATGCAGTTGAATAGCTTTTTCCTCTTGTAATAGAAGTCTGGATAGTTCTCCCGATATGTCACAATCTTCCTCGCCTTCGTCTTCGGCTTGGTTTATAGGACATTCAAAGTCATAGTCGGCAATAGTAGAGTCATTGGAAAAAGGATCTAGAGTGGATGTGGACCTGCAAGAGTGTGTGTGCGTGCATGTAAAATACATGGCTATTTAAAAAAAAATGTATTTGTAAGAAAGGAAAGACAATGAACACAAATATTTGAATACAAAAGAGTCCAATATACTGAATGATCATATGATTAGATGAATATAAATAAAACCCTTGACAAATGGACCAAAGTGCCCCGGGCCAGACACATGGCTGAAAAGTCATTGTTAAAATATTACAGAAAACAAGTTCTTGAATTGAAAGAAAAGAAATAACAAGTAGATTACTCCTCAATGAAGGATATGGGCACAAAGTCCTTCGTATGCCAATTCTTCAGCTCTGTTGTAGTTGGATACACCCATTATTCAAATGTAGCTTCTTCTTCAGAATCACCCACGACATTAACTTCATGGCTTCCAATGCAGAGAAGTGGCTTTCCAGCACGAGCACGCCTCGCTTCCTTCTAAGCTTTAACGGTGAAGCCCAAACCAAATTTGTCCGCTTTAAAAGGGATATCGAGGAGTTGCCCTAAAGTATCGCAATTTCCTTCTTCAATTGCCGCGCGGGCATCCTTGACTGAAACTATCTTTGCGTGGCCTTAACAGCTTTAGACTCATCAGAAGAACATTTAGTAGCAACAATCATCGGTGGTACAACCTCGAAGGCTTGACATGGGGTTTCAATAAATTCTCCGTCCATCTCTACGTACATGAAATAGTTAAGGTGGCTCACCATAAACTCTTATTCCCCACAGACAGTGACTATTCTGCCCTTGAATGGATATTTGAGTTTCTGATGGAGGGTTGAGGTCACTGCCCCAGCTTTACGGATCCACGGGCGACCTAACAGACAAGAATAGGTCGGACAAATATCCATAAATATAGAAGGTGGAGTTGAATATTTGGGAGCCCACTTTGATTGGAAGATCTACCTCCCCATGAACAGTCCTCTTTGATCCGTCAAATGCCCTTACAATGATATCGTTTGGCTTCAAGACTAAACCCTCACAATCTAGATGGTCTAATGCCCCCTTGGGTAATACATTCAGAAAAGAACCAGTGTCGACTAGCACTGATCGGGACTTTATAAGTCTATTGGTATACTAACTGCAAGTATACAGTTTAGTCGTTCTAGTTTTATATGATTATCGAACCCACAGAGACTGAGGATCAATCGCGTACGATCTAATGCTACAATTGTTTAACTAAGCGATGAATATTTGGTTTTAATCGGGGAATAGTTTAATTAAAAATAATAGTAATAGCTATACCGGTATGTGATAGTCGAACTTCGGGAATTCGGTGAATCGCTTGGCATATAGAGTATTTCGGTAAAAATGAATTGTTTAAAAACCCGAGACATACACTCTCGTGTTCATGAAATAAGTCATGCTACTAAACCTAGTGGATGCACTTTAAATTTAATAACACTTTTTGAAAACAATTTGAGTTTAATTAATTTATTAAAACACTCTCATGTATTTAAAAATTAATGTTTCGTTACCACTATCTGGGTTGAACCCCAGCTCTCGCATGCAGGTTCTTGCCTTAATTAATTTCCCACTCTCGTGGCAAAATCGTGTTAATTATCCTCTCACTCTCATGACAAGGGTAGTTAAATTAAACATGGAAATTGGAAACCAGAAATTGTTTTATAAATGTTTTTAGCCAAGGTATCACTGAATTCTTTCGGTACTTAGGAGTCACATACCGGTACAGTTAATTTAGCCGGACATAATATATTTAATAACTATGCAATTTAAAATATAATCCATAAAAATAAATGACATATCACAAGAATAAATAAATATTAATTGCATAAAAAAACCTGGAAATAATGTTGCTATGGTAATCTTGGATGTTACAAATTCCTTGCAGCTCAATCAAAATCAATAATTGTGTTACTTCTTAGATGAATAATTAACACTCTAAAACTAATGCTGGAAATAAAAATTACAGTACATGTATAAAAGGTTCAAAAACAAGAAAATAGAATAATTGCAGGAAAATAGAAATTTGGTTATGGGAAAAATTCTCCGACCATCATCCATTGAACTACCACATATATATAGAAGAAAATATTGCAGTTGAGAAAATCTTGGAAAAGGCTTGAGTGGAGTAAGACCCGGATGCATGGTTACTGAGTGGAGGAAATATAGGGGAAGAGTTATGCCCTCAATGTTGCCCACGTCTCCACTAATTCATAACGTTGCCCTTTAAGCGTGTGACGGTCGTCACAAGGGGGTGACGGTCGTAATGCGCTTAAATAGCGCATTACGCTCGTCAATGATGTGTGACGAGCGTTCTTTCTAGTTGGGGAGGCGTTACGGTCGTCACAGGGTGTGACGATCATCACCGTTACAAAATCTGCAGACTTTGCAGATTTGGTTCCTTCTCTTCTGTTTCTTGTTTAGCTTCCTTCATGTGGTCCTTTTTCATTGATTTGAATTGACAAATGTTGTACCTGTGAAAAGACACAAAAACTCAGAATAATCGAGAGTTAGACGACTTAATGTATTATAAAAATCGGTAAAAAGCGTAGTAATTATATGATATGATTTCTCGTTATCAAATTCCCCCATACTTTTGCTTGTCCTCAAGCAAATAGTCATTCGAAAGGTCGGACAAGTTTTGTCAAGCGCATATGCATGACATACCTTGGATTTTTAATGCAATTTCGGGAAATCCTCGTCGGTTTGGCCAATACTTGAGTGAAACACTAAAGATACGCTAATGACACAAGCAATAAGCTTAGTCGTAGGCTTCCATTTCAAAGGAGCTATCCAACAGTTCCGTTATAATTCTGCCCAGAGTTCCTCGTATGTATTTCACCCGGTTTCGTTCTGGCGCAATCACATTAAGCCCTTTGTCTTAGCACACACGTAGTATAGTAATCGGTTAGCGACTTTGATCCTTTTAGCACGGGGTCTGGTACACGAATGTGGCAACCCTACATATTTATCTAAATTGGAGGTTGTGAGGGATCGAGCCGTATCACGCCCTACCGAGTTCAGAACCAGATACCTCTGAACCAACCAACAATGGATTCCTTCATTATTTGCTCAACTCTTATATGCGACCGTATGTTTTGGTGCATAAAATTTCTTTTCTTTTAGCAGCGAGATAAGAAGGATATTTCAATGATCAGGCATCAAACACTTATATTCATCGATTCTCCACGTGGTTTGTGTCAAGACGGTGCTGACTGCTAGTATAAACTACTAGGGGTTACTTTAGAACTTAAAACTCCAGATATCGGTATAATGGTTATTGAAATGGATCGTGTAAGTAGGAAGTCTACAGTTTCATAACCGTATCGATCTTGTTATGTCGTTTTCGGCTTCCTCAACTGGGATTTCGTTAAAATAGGTATGTCGGGCTAATGCGAAGATAAAATTTTTTGGTATGGCTAAATAAAGTGAAGAATTTAAATCGAGACATATCATAAAAATTTACTAGTTTATAAAAGATGGAAAGGTACCTCTCCCACACTAAATCCGACATTGTCCTCAATGTTGCGGTATATAGGCGGGGAAGTAGAATTACAAAAATAAACAGAAAGGAAATGAAACAGAAAAAAGTAAACTACATAGAAAATAAAGAAAACTACTGGTGACCACGTCCTCTACTCCTGGTGCGAGAGCGTCTGGTAGGAGTGGCTTCTGTGTCAGTATCCTGGTAACCAAGGGTGCTGACATCCATCCTTAAGGCGTTGAGCTCTGACAGGGCCTCATCCAACCTCTCATGCATGCTCTGCTGTCCAGTCAAGATCTGAGTGTTTTGAGCGCATAGATACTCATATTGTTCTTGCTGTCTTCTTTCAAGCGCTGCGCTCATTTGATTTTGCATATGAATGGCGCGGAGGACCTCTTCAAGAGTAATTGGAGGTAGTGCAGATGAAGGTCCTGGAATGTCGTGGATGGGAGGAGCACTGTCCAGCTCTTCTTGCATTTCGTCTGTGGGGGCATTAGGCTGGTCTTCATGAGTAGGAGCACGCCTCGCGAGAGCTGCAGGATCGAACAACCAGTTAGCTCGGTTTCGTGGATCGATTCGGTCCCTGCAAGGCAAAATGATGTTATGATAAATAGTGTTTCTGATTACAGGGTGGAATCTGCCATCCTCCCGCTCATAAATGAGATGTGCGGCCTTGCAGTGATCCAAAGTTAGCAAAGCCGGTGCCATAGAAGGCATATCCGTGAGAGCAGCACCATAGTTCAGAGCTATGGCAAGTGAAGTGACCAGCCCTCCGAAATAAAAGGGTTTTCCGCCTCTAGCACAAATAGAGTGGATATGAGCCAGTAAGAATGGGGCGGCGTTAATCTTTTGCCCGGTGAATGCACAATGCATGAATAAGAGCTCCTTGGAGTTGAGCTTGTGGTTGCTGTCACGGGAGAAGATTGTATTGCTGAGGATGCGGTGGAAATAGCGGATGGCCGGATTATGAATGTGGGTGGCATTGAGGTGGTCGTAGGATCCGACACGAATGTTCGTCATACTGTGCCATAAGTTGAAAGCTTCCTCACCAAAATTATCCGGCACCCAGAGATGGACATCTTCGTCAGAACAGAAGCCTAAAAGCCGTGCGATGTCGGTTTGGGGCAGCTCGTGCTCTATTCCAAACATACGAAACTTGGCCAGGCCTGACAGTTGGTTCGTGGCACCTGGGGAAGTGATGTATACAAAGGAACTCAAAAACTAAAGGGTTAGAATTTCAGAAATCGACCGCGGTTCACGGCACAGGTTCCATAAATCCACACTCTGCAACAATTGTCGGACACTGTCAAGTAGTCCCAAACTCCTCAAACAATCAAGATCAACATACCGTGTAGGTTGGAGACCGCGGTGTTGAAACTTCTGGAATTTGACCCGTTGGGTTTCGCCTTATTCGCCGGATCTGAAAGTGAGAGCGAGAGCTTGTTGATTGTTGGCCATGGTGTTTATAAAACGGATTGAAAAAGGTTTGGAATGAGAATGGGGTAGTGGGTTGATGGGGTTTTTAGTGTTAGAATGTTAGAAGTTTGAAAAAAAAATGTAGTGGGTGATGTTACCGTTAGCAGTGATGGAGGTTGGGAAGGTTTGAGACAGAGATGGAACGACTCTATAATAGCAGGTTCTGATATATTGCGTGCGTGATGGTCGTCACGAGGGTGTGACGGGCGTAACACGGTGAAACGCGTGTTACGCTCGTCATGAGGGTGTTACGAGCGTCATGCATTCAATTTCATTAATGAGAAGAACGTTACACACTTTTTATTTTCTAATATTATAATTTATAATTTAAAATTCTAGTCATAGAAAGCAGTAATAATATTTACAGTAAATTAATAAAAAATGAAAAATATACTGAAAATGAAATAACATGTATGAAATAAAATAATGGCAGTAGGGCAATAAAACTTGAAACTTGATAAATAATTGAAATTTCATTAATCCATAAAAATTGTTTGGAAATAATAAAAACTTAAATATATAAAAAAATGATAAAATACTAGAACAAACTAGATTCCTCCCCCACACTTAAACTAAACACTGACCTCACTGTATGTACAAATGCAAGAGAAGAACAAATCAAGATAACAACGGCAATCTCTAGCCACGAGGAGTAGGGAACATATGCTGGTGCATGAAATCCAGTTGGTCTGTCACCAAATCCATGAAAGCGATGAAATCCACTCGTAGAGATGTAAGCTCACCCCGCATTTTTGTAATTTCTTCATGCAAAGAGTTGAGGGTGACAGTAGGTGGAGGCGGTGGTGGTATCTCTGGAGCCTGGGTGGTGGTCTCAGTAGAAACTACTTGCTGCTCCCATGGATCGGGAAACTGGTGGTAACCCGGTGGTGTTGCAGGATCTTCAGCATCGCGAGAGGTGTTGGGTACTTCATAGATGTCAACAGTGGAAGGAGACGAAGGCGGTGTAGGAGGATGGTGGAGGTCAAAAAGCCAGTTTGCTCTATTGTGGACACTAGTTATAGGGTTCGGGAGCATAAACTGGTGGACAGTCTCATGATTAATTAACAGCTCGAATTCATCTGGCCCAAGATTCCCTATAAAACTAGTGTTGAAGCAAAAATCAATGTTCATTGGCTTGATTCCATAATGCGGTGTTGATCCTAACATAGGCCTTCAGAGTCCAATGGCATTAGAGATCATAGTGACTAAACCACCCAATAGGATTGGTGCATTCGGAGTTTGTATAATACGTTCCATGTTAGCTAGCATATAAGCGGCACCGTTTACTGGACGGCTCTGAGAAGCACAGTACATAATGAAGAGTTCATCACGTGACACTGATGTAACATTTTGCTCTTTACCAAAAAGGGTATGGGCAATGATCTTATGAAAGTACCTGATAGCCGGGTTGTGGATGGACTCAGAATAAAGGTCAGGCGGCTCTGGATGGTTATTGCCAGCAATGCTACCCCAGAAAAAATCAAGGTCATAATCAAGCAATAGGTCCTCCTGGGTCACAGTAATAACATCAGGGCCATAAGGGAATCCTAACAGGTTGGCAAACTCCCTAAGGTTATAGCGGTAGTCCATGTCAAACAGTCTGAAGGTGATCAAGCCACGGTTGAACCCTAACCCATGATTTGGAAGGTAGCTCAGTGTGCTCAGGAATTCAAGGGTCAGCTTCCTGTAGGTACAATATCGTCTCCGAATAGGAGCAGTGTCCCAGCCTATTTGGTGTAGCAGATACATGACACTCTCACGAATGCCCAAAGCAGTCATAGTATGGTCATCAACATAGATTGTAGGACACATCTCACACTCATCCAGATCCTCAAAGCGTCTTCTTTGGTGCCTGCTTCTCAAGGTGATGTTCATGTAGTTTACTCGTGCCATGGAGCTAAATAGTAAAGCTAAACAATTACCCCTGAATTTTTTTTAATAAATGTTTGAAAAACTAAGTTAGTATTTTCAGGTTAAAAATGCCGAAGTTAAATCAAGAAAGAAAAAGAAAGTTTAAAGGAAAAATAAAATAAAAAAGGAGTAAGAGATGCAACATGAAAGTTTTAAAGATTAAGAAAAATAAAATAAAAATAAAAACATATTAAAACAATAAAAATAATTAAAAGAAAACATGGGTTGCCTCCCATGAAGCGCCTTTGTTTTATGTCGATGGCTCGACAGATAGTACCTATTCAGTTAGGTATCGGGATAGGTGGCTCACTTAACTACAGATAAGCCGAATAGTTTAGATTACCAATGTTAAAATAGTGCTTTAAGCGCTGGCCATTGACTATGAATGGTTCGATAGAATTTCCTTTAATTTCTATCGCACCACTTGGGAAAACTTTATTAATTTCGAATGGTCCTGACTATCTGGAACGTAATTTTCCCGGGAAAAGTTTCAGTCTAGAGTTGAATAGGAGTACGATGTCTCCTTCCTTAAATTCTTTCCGCGAGATACGCTTATCGTGCCATTTTTTTGTTCTTTCCTTATAAATTCTAGCATTTTCATAAGCGTCTAAACGCAATTCTTCTAATTCATGGATATCTAATATTCGTTTCTCGCCAGCAATCTTGTAATTTAAGTTAAGGGTTTTAATTGCCCAGTAAGCTTTATGTTCTAATTCTACTGGCAAATGACAAGATTTTCCATAAACTAATTTAAACGACGTTGTTTCGATAGGGGTTTTAAAAGTTGTCCTATATGCCCAAAGAGCATCATTTAGCTTGGAGGAACAATCTTTTCTGGATGTGGCTACGGTTTTCTCAAGGATTTGTTTAATTTCCCTATTTGACACTTCCACTTGTCCACTCGTTTGAGGATGGTATGGTGTGGTTATGCGATGTTTAACGCCATATTTTGAAATTAGTTTTTCGAAAATTCTAGAGATAAAATGGGAACCGCCATCACTGATTACTAGTCTTGGTACACCGAATCATGGGAAGATAACATGCTTGAATAGTTTAAGTACCACTCGTGTATCGTTTGTGGGTGCAACGATGGCTTCAATCCATTTTGGTATGTAGTCAACAGCTATCAATATATACTTATTTCCTAAAGATGCGGGGAACGGTCCCATGAAATCAATTCCCCACACATTGAAAATTTCTACTTCGAGAATTCCTTTTTGCGGCATTTCGTCACATCTAGATATATTTCCTGTGCGCTGACATCTATCGCAGTTCATAATTGCTACGTGGACGTCTTTCCATAAAGTAGGCCAAAAGAAGCCAGCTTGAAGTATTTTTGCACAAGTTTTCGATGTACTAGCGTGTCCACCATAAGGGGCGGAATGACAATGGGAAATGGCGTCATCTATTTCATCGTTAGGAACACAGCGACGGTAGATACCATCGGCGCCTCTTTTAAAGAGTAATGGTTCATCCCAAAAGTAGTGTTTAAGATCATGGAAGAATTTCTTTCGCTGTTGGTACGTTAAATCGGGTGGTAAAACACTGGCGGCTAAATAGTTGACGAAATCATCGTACCATGGTAATGTGGTGTTGGTACAAATGGCTTTTACTACCGCAGTTGTTAAAGGTTCATTGTGTTGATCTAAATCGTCGGTAGGAGTTATCTCTAGTTTAGCAATAAGGCGTTCATAAGGGGAATCTTTGTTTATAGGAACACTCTCAATTTGGATTCCATCTAATCTTGATAAATGGTCTGCTACCACGTTTTCAGTTCCTCTTTTGTCTTTTATTTCCAAGTCAAACTCTTATAGGAGTAATATCCATCCGAGTAGTCGCGGTTTGGTGTCTTTCTTACTTAGCAAGTATCGGATCGCAGCATGATCCGTGTAAATAATGATTTTGGCGCCCACTAAATAGGAACGAAATTTATCCAATGCGAATACAACAGCTAAGAGTTCCTTCTCCGTAGTGGCGTAATTCATTTGTGCGGGATCGAGTGTTCTGCTTGCGTAGTAGATAGCGTAAAGCTTTTTATCTTTGCGTTGTCCTAGGACTGTGCCTACAACATAATCGCTCGCATCGCACATTATTTCAAATGGTAGGTTCCAATCAGGAGGTTGCATAATAGGTGTTGAAATTAAGGCTTCTTTAAGCGTCTCAAATGCATTTAAGCATTTATCGTCGAAAATAAACTCGGCTTCTTTCATTAATAATTCAGTTAACGGCTTAGTGATTTTAGATAAATCTTTTATAAAACGTCGGTAAAAACCAGCGTGTCCTAGAAAACTTCTTATTTCTCTAACTATTTTGGGTGGTTGAAGGTTTTTGATAATCTCAATTTTTGCTTTATCGGCTTCAATCCCTCTGTTTGATACAATATGACCCAACACAATTCCTTGTCTCACCATGAAGTGACATTTTTCCCAATTGAGCACTAGGTTGACATTGACACAACGTTTCAGTACTAATTCAAGATTTGATAAACACCCGTCAAAACTTTCTCCACAGACAGAAAAATCGTCCATGAATACTTCCATAATTCTGTCTAAAAAGTCTGCGAAAATCGCCATCATGCATCATTGGAAAGTTGCAGGTGCGTTACATAGTCCAAATGGCATTCTTCGGTATGCAAAGGTACCATAGGGGCATGTGAACATGGTTTTCTCTTGATCATCAGGATGAATGGGAATTTGGAAGAATCCCGAGTATCCGTCAAGATAGCAGAAATGGGAATGTTTGGCTAAGCGCTCGAGCATTTGATCAATGAATGATAATGGGAAATGGTCCTTGTGTGTAGCTTTGTTTAGTTTTCTGTAATCAATACACATTCTCCATCATGTTTGGGTATGTTGTGCCACCGATTCTCCTTTTGTGTTTGTTATAACCGTAACACCTCCTTTCTTAGGTACTACATGAACTGGAATGACCGAGTTGCTATCTGATATTGGGTATATGATGCCTGCCTCTAGCAGTTTCTGCACTTCTTTCTGAACGACTTCACTTAGGATAGGATTTATTCGTCTTTGATGTTCTCTAGAAGTCTTGCAGTCCTCCTCCAGCATAATGCAATGCATACAGAGAGAAGGGCTTATTCCTTTTAGATATGATATATTATAGCCTAACGCGGTTGGGTAATTCCTTAACACACTAAGAAGTTTTTCAGTTTCGATCTTCCCTAAATTGGCATTGACTATAACTGGCCGTTCGAGTTCTTTATCTAAAAATTCATACCTAAGATCTTCAGGTAACGTTTTAAGTTCTATACCAGTTTTCTTATCAGTTGGGGCATGATCGGGTGTTAAGGAGAAACATTCGCTTAGGTTGGCATCTAGATATTCTTGTCTCCAGTCATCATCCTTGAGGATAGTTGGTGTTGGAATTTTCAGCATCCCAGAATAGGTGTCTTCTTGGCTTTCTAGTTCTTTGACACATTCATCAATAATATCTAAGAGACAGCATGAGTCATCTATAGCAGGGGCTTTGAAGAACTGGGAAAGAATGAATTCTACTTTTTCTTCTCCTACCTCGAAGGTAAGCTTTCCTTTCTTAACGTCAATGATGGCTCCTGCAGTAGCTAAAAATGGTCTTCCTAATATGATGGGAATGTTTGAATCTTCCTTGATGTCCATTATTATAAAGTCAGTCGGTATGTAAAATTGTCCTATTCGGACAGGGATGTTTTCTAGCATACCAACAGGGAATTTGAATGATCTGTCGGCTAGTTGTAGGGACATCTTGGTAGGTCTCATGTCACCTAGTTTGAGCTTCTCGCAAATAGATAAGGGCATTAGACTAACACTTGCTCCTAAATCGCATAGAGCTTTGTCTATGACAGATTTTCCAATTACACATGGTATGGAGAAACTACCAGGATCTTTTAGCTTTGGAGGCATGTTATTTTGAATTATGGTGGTACATTCGGCAGTTAGCATAACGGTTTCGTTTTCAACGATTTTTTTCTTATTAGACAATATTTCTTTTAGGAATTTAGCATATGACGGCATTTAGGTTATAGCTTCTGTAAACAGAATAGTAACGTTTAATTGTTTCAGAAGTTCTACAAATTTCTTGAACTGCCCCTCGTTTTTGGATTTTGCAAGTCTTTGAGGGTATGGTATTGGTGGTTTATATGGCGGTGGAGGTACGTAAGGTTTTTCTGAAACCTCTCTGTTCTCATTCGCGTCTTCCTCTACATTCTCAGATTGACCTTTCGACTCCTCTACTTCCTTTTCAGGTTTCTGATACATGGTCTGGTTTTGGAGTCTAGGATCTACCGGTCCATCAAGGGCTGTCCCACTTCGTAATGTGATAGCATTAGCGTGTCCTTTAGGATTGGGTTGTGGCTGTCCAGGAAATGTACCAGCAGGTGCGGCAGAACTAGCTTGGTGTTGTGCTACTTGGGAGATTTGGGTTTCTAACATTTTATTGTGAGTTGCTAGGGCATCTATCTTATTTGCTAATAGCTTCAACTGTTCATCGGTGTGAACATTTTGATTGAGGAATTCTTTGTTTTGTTGAGCTTGATTAGCAATAAAATTTTCCATTAAGATTTCAAGGTTAGATTTCTTAGGAATGTTAGGAACATTAACAACAGGTTTTTGATAACCTGGAGATACAACAGGTGCTTGGCCAGGTGCATATAAAGCGTTATTGCTCTTATACGAGAAGTTATGATGGTTCTTCCAACCAGGATTATAGGTATTAGCATAAGGATTACCTTGAGCGTAATTTACCTGATCAACTGATATTCCTACTAAGATTTGACATTCGGTTCCAACATGACCAGCGACTCCATAAAATTCGCAGTTTGGGGTAACTGCAGCCACAGTGGCTGCAGGAGGTAAGGTCAAGCTTTCTATCTTTTGGGTAAGAGCATCTACCTTAGCATTAACTTTATCT
The DNA here is from genome assembly GCA_948472305.1 of Vicia faba. Lineage (NCBI taxonomy): Eukaryota > Viridiplantae > Streptophyta > Magnoliopsida > Fabales > Fabaceae > Vicia > Vicia faba. The sequence goes on from OX451738.1 coordinate 548,109,161, forward strand.
AGGCTACTAATCTCGTACATCCCACCTTTGGTTTGAGTTTTCTCCACAGATGTTCTTTCTCCTCCCCACTGATAGTGGTTTTAAGCCATATTTTCAATGAGTTGGTTAGCTTCGTCATAAGGCTTGTCCATCAGTGTACCACCTGCGGAGGCATCTATAGAGAGTCTTGTGTTGTACAAGAGTCCATTATAAAACGTGTGGATGATCAGCCATTTTTCTAGTCCATGATATGGGCACATTCACATCATATCTTTGTAGCGTTCCCATGCATCGAATAGCGATTCAGTATCCTTCTGCCTAAATCCGTTGATTTGGGCTCTTAGTGCAGCAGTCTTGCTTGGGGGAAAGTATCGTGCTAAAAATACAATCTTAAGTCCTTCCCACGTAGTGACGGAATTTGATGGCAAGGATTGCAACCAAGCCCAAGCTCTATCTCTTAGCGAGAAAGGGAAAAGACATAATCTTATTGCATCTTTACTAACACCATTTGTTATAACTGTGTCGGCAAATTGAACGAATTTTGTAAGATGTTCATTTGGATCCTCGGAAGGATCTCCAGAGAATTGGCGTTGTTGGATAGCTGATATCAATGACGGTTTCAACTCAAAATCGTTTCGATTTATTGCTGGAGCAGCAATGCTGTTGTGGGGTTCTTGTTATGATGGAGCTGCGTACTCCTTCAGTGGATGGGTCCTTTGTTCTTCGGCCATGTCTACTTCTGGACTAGTTTCGGTTTCAGAGGAAGAATTAGAATCTGTTTCAAAATCAATCTTGATTTCGGGTTTGGGTAAAGGAATAGCGTGATTTAAACAGTAATCCCTGACTGCACGTCTTACAGAAAGGATGCGTTCAGGTTCGTCCGTCGATTTGTCAAGTGGTTCGCCTTGTGAGCGAGTCCTTGGCATACAAATCGAAAAAGGGTTTCTGTTGCCTAGTCTAAACGCGCAATAGAAGAATCATACTTAATTGGCTAATCAGTCCCCGGCAACAGCGCCAAAAACTTGATCGGGACTTTATAAGTCTATTGGGATACTAACTGCAAGTATACAGTTTAGTCATTCTAGTTTTAAATGATTATCGAACCCACAGAGACTGAGGATCAATCGCGTACGATCTAATGCTACAGTTGTTTAACCAAGCGATAAATATTTGGTTTTAAGGGGGGAATAGTTTAATTAAAAATAATAGTAATAGCTATACCGGTATATGATAGTTGGACTTTGGGAATTCGATGAATCGCTTGGCATATAGAGTATTTCGGTAAAAACGAATTGTTTAAAAACCTGAGACATACACTCTCGTGTTCATGAAATAAGTCATGCTACTAAACCTAGTGGATGCACTTTAAATTTAATAACACTTTTTGAAAACAATTTGAGTTTAATTAATTTATTAAAACACTCTCATGTATTTAAAAATTAATGTTTCGTTATCACTATCTGGGTTGAACCCCAGCTCTCGCATGCAGGTTCTTGCCTTAATTAATTTCCCACTCTCGTGGCAAAATCGTGTTAATTATCCTCTCACTCTCGTGACAAGGGTAGTTAAATTAAACATGGAAATTGGAAACTAGAAATTGTTTTATAAATGTTTTTAGCCAAGGTATCACTGAATTCTTTCGGTACTTAGGAGTCACATACCGGTACAATTAATTTAGCCGGACATAATATATTTAATAACTATGCAATTTAAAATATAATCCATAAAAATAAATGACATATCACAAGAATAAATAAATATTAATTGCATAAAAAAACCTGGAAATAATGTTGCTATGGTAATCTTGGATGTTACAAATTCCTTGCAGCTCAATCGAAATCAATAATTGTGTTAATTCTTAGATGAAGAATTAACACTCTAAAACTAATGCTGGAAATAAAAATTACAGTACATGTAGAAAAGGTTCAAATACAAGAAAATAGAATAATTACAGGAAAATAGAAATTTGATTCTGGGAAAAATTCTTCGACCATCATCCATTGAACTACCACATATATATAGAAGAAAATATTGCAGTTGAGAAAATCTTGGAAAAGGCTTGAGTGGAGTAAGACCCGGATGCATGGTTACTGAGTGGAGGAAATATAGGAGAAGAGTTATGCCCTCAACGTTGCCCACGTCTCCACTAATTCATAACGTTGCCCTTTAAGCGTGTGACGGTCGTCACAAAGGGGTGACGGTCGTAATGCGCTTAAATAGCGCATTACGCTCATCAATGATGTGTGACGAGCGTTCTTTCTAGTTGGGGAGGCGTTACGGTCGTCACAGAGTGTGACGGTCGTCACCGTTACAAAATCTACAGACTTGGCAGATTTGGTTCCTTCTCTTTTGTTTCTTGTTTAGCTTCCTTCATGTGGTCCTTTTTCATTGATTTGAATTGACAAATGTTGTACCTGTGAAAAGACACAAAAACTCGGAATAATTGGGAGTTAGACGACTCAATGTATTATAAAAATCGGTAAAAAGCGTAGTAATTATATGATATGATTTCTCGTTATCAAGCACATGTGTTAAGGTAGTCCCTTTGCACTCGATTAACACATGTAAAGCTTTATTGTGATTCTTCCCGAGAGGTGTTAAGTCAGCATCTAAAAATCCCAAGTCGTTATCAGCTGTCAGGCTAGCCACGTAATTCTCAAATTGATCTGTTGTCGTCTCATGAGGGACATGATCCTTTTTCAGGAACTTGATTAATGTCCGAACATGAGCATCGAAACAAAGCAACAATGATAACATTGAAATCTTAGAAGGGGTTTTCCCCAACTGTTCTACAATCTTGAAGTCGCTTCTTTTTATGATCTTCAAGATCTCGTCCATCTCACGGGAGGAGGGTTTTTCATCAGCTATGTCCTTGGAGGCTACTTCAATCACATCAGACTCAACAACCTTCCCCTTCCCTCTGGTATCGGTACTTGGCTTGGCAGCAGTAATGCGGATGGGCGTCTTTGTAACTACTGGAGGTGAGATATTGGGTGAAAATATTCTCCCAGTTCTAGTTGCTTTGCTTGAGCCAGCTATGTTTCCAACATCGTCATCTTTTCCTTCTTCGATCCAAGCATCTTGTTTAATCCCATGATAGAACACTTCAGCACCGTAATTCCATGGTACTGCTTTATTTGAAGAATAAGGAATCGGTTCGGGATTGGTAATTATTAAGGGAGAAATAGTGGGTTCATTTGAAATCCTAATAGGACCTTTGGAGGTGATCCTAAGAGGCTTGTTTGAGATGTAATAATGGAAAGGTCTTCACATTTGTTAATCAAACTCTTGGCAAGTGGAGTCTTCTCAAATAGAATTTCACGGCTATCCACCAGGCATTGAATGCCTTTCTTCAGCCTCTCACATCCATTAAGTTGTTTTGTACATCACACACAGTATTTTACACAGTCAGGGAAGATCCCAGCTTTCAACAAATTGTTCTTGATTACATTCAGCGGAGTAGTCAATTCTTCAACAGAGGCGACAAAAATTGTATTTTCAACCACATTAACACCTTTGTCATGCTTTGGCATTGGAGCGGTAATTACATTCGGTGTTGGAGGAGGATCAAATTCAATAGTTTTGTTGTCAATCAAATCCTGGATTTTGTTCTTCAAGGCCCAGCACTGGTCAGTCTCGTGCCTGGGGCTGCTTGAATGGTAAGCACACTTAGCGTTCGAATTATACTTTGGTGACGAGGTGTCAGGGTTGGCGGGAGGATCACGCAATGTCACTAAATTAGCCTTGAGAAAATGTTGAAGGGCTTGAGACAATGACATGCCTAACCTTGTAAATTGTCTTCTTGGAGTTTCAAAATGTTGATGATTTGCAGATGTTCTTGGAGTAGGAGTTAGATTGGAGATTCAGACAACATTGAATGACGGGTGATCGTTCTTCTTGGTATGGGCCCTTGCCCCATACACAACATAAACTCCCTTCTTTGCAGAAAAAGGTTTCTTGCTAGGATTGGTGGTGGAGGTAGATGCCACATAGATCTTCCCACTTTTGATGCCACTTTCAACTCTTTCACCGGTTAAGATCAATTCGGTGAAACCAGAAGAATAGCAGCCAACCAACAGATTAAAGAAAGGACCAGATAAAGTACCCATGAACATGTCGATGTGCTCCCTATTAGTCAAGGGAGGTTGGACCCTACTAGAAAGGTCTCTCCACTTTTACGCGTATTCCTTAAATCCTTCATTCTTCCCCATGGTCATATCTTGCAACTGAACCCTCATTGGTGCCAAGTCGGTGTTATACTGATACTAATGGTAGAAGGCAGTAGCTAGATCCTCCCAAGTATTTATACGAGAACCATCTAACTGATAAAACCATTCAAGTTGTGCTCCAGCCAAGCTCTCTTGGAAAAAGTGAACCCAGAGCTTCTTATCAGCAGTGTGCGGCTGTATCTGGCGCACATAAGATTTCAAATGGAGTTTTGGACAAGAAACCCCATCGTATTTCGCAAAGATTGGTACTTTAAATTTGTGGGGAATGACTACCCCAAAGATCAAACCCAAATCATCAAAATCTAAACTAGGGACGGCTTGGATTTCAACAGCTTTCAATATGTCTTCTAACTGCTTGTATTTGATATCAGCGGGTGGATACTGCTCGTTGAAATAATCATCGTCAGATTCTTGGTCATTAGCACATTCAGTCTGAGTACTCTTGACCTCACCGACCTGGTTCTCGTCCTCTTCAGAAAAGTCTCCTCCTACTGGGATTTTACGAATTGTCTCCTTGAACCTTCTACCCATGTTGAGTAGAGCTTTCTTCTTTGGCTTCTTCTTAAATACCAACAAAGCCATCATATCTTGCTGCCCCTTGGCTAGGGCTAGTAGAGCTTCCTGAAACTGAGAATTATGGGCTTGGAGATCCGTCATAGTTTTCTCTAGATCCATCTTGCTGAAATAAACAGCAGAAAGATAAGGAAACCTATTATGCGAAAAACCTATCATGTTATGATGCATGGGATATGTACATGCAAATGATTTCAAGGATTAATGAAATTTAAATTTGTATAGACAAAAGAATGAACAAACATTAATTTTCATTAGACAAAATAAGAAAGATTACATCATGCCTCTTGGGCTTACAAAATAACTCTCTAAGATAAAAAGACCGAACGCATCCTCTTTGGCGCGAGATAAGCGTTCACACTTTGCTCTTCTTGTAGTTGCTTCGTAAGCTCCAAGACCCTCTTTTCACTAGCATAGAATTGAGCCTCAAAGGTATCTCGTTCTTCCTTCAGCTGGAGCCAACCCTTTTGTAAGTCTTCGAGAGAGGTAGGCATGTCAGGATGGAGGATAGTGTAGGGAATATCTCCTTCAACCACAGGCTCTATGATGACTGGTAAGATAGAGGGATAAGGCATCACAAGTTTCTGAGCACGAGCTCGCACCCATTTAAGGTAAGGCTCAAGGGGAATGGAATTCTTGTGTCCTAGCGTCTTGCTATCCACCTTGTTCAACATCCTCCAAGCTCAGATAAATCTCTGGCGATGACCTTGATCGTCACTCTCGTAGTCAAATACCAATCCTTGGATAAGCATCTCATGTGGACCATCCCTTCGGGCGTACCAAAGTGTCTTAAGGATAAGCAGGGGTTGTAGGTGATACCTCCCCTAATGCCAAGCAAAGGGAAATTAGATAATTCTCCACAACAATCAACAATAGTAACATTCTTCAAAGAGCGGGAACACCAATGAATATCTGAATGTCTGAGCGTCATCAACCTATGTGACCACCTTAAACCTTGCTCATTCTTTAACACAGATTCGGGAAGATGCGAAATAAACCATCTTGCCAAGAGAGGAGTGAAACACATGAGGATACCCCTCTTCCTCATAGTATGAGTGTGAAAGGAATGTAGGATGTCCCCTAGCAGAGTAGGCACCGGGTTACGAGACATGAAGACTTTGACGGTGTTCACATCTATGAGTTGGTCAGGATTTGGAAACAAAACCATCCCATAGATGAGGAGAGCCACAATTTCCTCAAAGGCTTGCAAATCCAAAGAGTTCCAACAGTTTTGGGCTTTCTCAAACAAGAACTTTGCTAGGAAACCATTGACACCACTCCTTGCTTCCCAATTTGTGATATCAGATGGTTGCAAGTGTAGAGCTTGAGCAATATCTTCTGGATTTGGATCTCTTTCCGTACCGTTGAAAGGTAGTTGATTGAGAATGGGAATCCTTAAGAGTTGGGATAATTCTTCCAAAGTTGGCACAAGTTGATAATCGAGAAATGTGAAGCAATGGTGTAAAGGATCAAAGAACTGAAAGAGCACATTCATCATGTCTTCATCAATGTTGGAGGTAACCAAGTTTAGTAGGCGACCATGTCTTTCGGTAAATGGAGATTTTCAGGAATCCTTGATTCTAGCTCTTTGAGTTGAGGAGGGATCCTTATGAGATTGACTTGAATGGTTTTCCTGCGAATAAAATCCAACACCTACAAAATAGAACAAAGATAAATCCCAAAAATCCTTGAAATGGTTAGTGAGTATGAGTATGATGTTGTGATGTTTATGATGTTATGATGTTTATGATGTTTATGATGTTATGTACAAGTAAATATATACAATCAAAGAAAACGAGTCCTTAGGTTTAGGCTTGCATGGAGTCTCATAGGTAAGTACCCTCTTGAATTTTAGTTGGCTCAAACCTGTCCTAGTAATAGTAACCGGGTTCTAAGGAGCTCAATATCACTGGTTTATTTCCTCGGGCATTGTTTCAGCACAAGCCTCTTTAATGGCGACCAAAATATCCCAAAAAACCAAACCTTAATGAGTGTAGTATCGAGTATCTACCAACTTCGGACTGCACCAAATTCGGTCATCTCACTACATCCTAAAGGCCAAGTTGGTCAAGTAAAGGTTCTAAAAGTTCATTAGTGCTTTATGACATCACTCAGCGGCCCCGTATTCTCCTCGACTACTCAAGGGATACCGGTACCCACAAATATGTCGCACTAACGTAGCTACTGCTGAGACCGTGTTAGTATACCCCGCACAGTTTCCACAATGTATTACTACTTACTTATAAGGTATCCCAAATCCGGGTAGAGGATTTAAACCCAAACAAAGAACCAAAATATAAAGCAAACAAATCAAACAATGAAAGCGAGTAAATGTGATCTAGCCCTAAGGTAACCCCACTTTTAAAATTTTCCCCAGCAGAGTCGCTAGTTCTGTGATGCGGTGGGAGAACTGACTTGGTGTTTTGCGTTTTATCGCAAATGTTACGGTTAGCAAGATTCGCCACCGAATTTTATTTTATCCAAAAGGAAAGGTGAAAAAGCATAGGAAAGACCTTTGAGATTGTTTCTTGAGTTCGGGGGATAGATTATGAAAAGGGAAGGTGTTGTACCCAAAAATTTTCCCTTTCATTTCTCAAGGAATCACCCTGGATCCTCAAGTTTTCTCTCATCCAATTCCAAGCCTTGAATTATCAATTTTTCTAAGTAAACCATTCACAAGGGAAAAATGGTCATTTGCATACTGAGAAGTCTAACTTTGACTTCTGGATCAAAATCAAACCTCAAAAAATCATATTTCATCAAGACATGTTGGAATATGAAGTTTGTTTCATCAAGAATTTCAAAAGTCAAATTTTACTTTGGAAAAGTCAAATTCTAAATATTTAGAAATTTTTCTAAGTGTTTAAGAAATATAACAATTTCAGAACTTCTGGGCCAGTGTTCACACTCAGAAAATTCTGGATATTCTCAAGACAGAGTTTGGTCAGAACTTCTGGGAAAGCCATTCACAAAAGCTTTAGTCAGGGTTTGCCAGGATAAATCAAAGAAGGTTAAGAAGCATGCTGCAAGCTTTTTAGAAAGTCTGAAAGTTCCTTCAGAACATGCTGGAGTCATAAGATAAGAGGATCATAAAATGAGATGCTACGCTGAAGTAGAACTTCTAATCCAGAGTCAAGCAAGGACGCAAAGTTTCACATGGCAGGATTTTTGATTATCATTTAATGCTCACAACCACTTGTGAGTTGTTATCCAAAGGATTTCCCCCACGTGTACCCCTATTGTCTTGGGAAGACCAACTGTTGTGCAAAAGTATGCTAGGCCCATGTGCTGCTTCTACTTTTCCTTAATTCACGCTGCCAAATCCAACTTAGGCACTGTTAACCATCCAACTTGGTGCATTGAACCACACTTGTTTAAGTTTACTTCAAGAGTAAGTCGGCATCTAGTGTATGATGTTGGTGCCACTTGACATCTCCAAACTACAAAACCTTTGCCTATAAATAGAACACCTTTAGCCATTTAAAAGGGGGCGAAAAATTTGAGAGAAAGGTGTGGAATTTGAGAAAGAAAAGCATTGAACCCCCCTGCAAAAATTCCAAGAATCCAAAAAGATTGCAAACATAAAAATACAAAACCTTAGCATTTGATTCTTGCATTAAAGCTCCATTTTTCTCAAAGTTATTTCTTGAACAAAACCACCCATACAGTTCCTAATATACATTCAAAAGCCATCCAAAGTTCTGTAATCAAACAGTAACACATTCTCCACCAATATCCATTTCAAAGGATCAGAACTTTATCCCGTGGTTATTCTAGAATCTTCTAATCATTTACAATCCAAGCTGAAAGTTTCCAACCTGCTGAAAACGCGAGGAAGCTGTTCAGAACACCACAAGTGGTAAGAATCAGATTCCAGCTCCCAGAATATTTCCCAGTTGCAAGGTAAGTTCCTGCTGACTCTCATCATACTAATTAGGCATTGTCAGATTTTGCATATTTAACACAATGTAGATATTCTGATTCTGATGGTGTACATATTATGAGATTTCATGCATCTGCCTGCCTAAATAGAGGGAATTCCAGTTCAGATTTTCATAAAGAAATTAGGACTCAGAATTAGGATTAGCAAATTCATGTTGCTTCTGATTTGTGCTTCTGATATTTCATGAGATTTGTCATAACTGTTATATATGCAACTTCTCTTCCGTTAAGAAATGACTAAGTTGCAGATGTTCTGACTAGCTTGGAGGGATGCAAAGTTCTGACAGAAGCATCAGAACTTCTGAAAACTTCTGAATCCTCAGAAGATCCAGAACTTCTGAACTTCCACATTTTTACTAACATGTTTCTATTTGTGCAGCGAGTCAGAGTCAGAACTTCTGACTTCTTCTATTTTCAGCATTTGTGCTGATTTTGATTTGCTTTCTCTTTTATTATTTTTGCCATCATCTTTATGTTTTCATTAATCACAAACACCAAAAATATTTCATATTCACATATTATATTTTATTTTCTTTTAACATAAAAAGACAAAAACATTTTCTTAAAACAAAACTTATTTCTTTTCTTAAGTAAATAAGCATTTTACATTTCCGCACTGTTATTGCTTTCATATATTGTTAGTAACTAGGGTGTGTATGGAAAGATATGAAATTGACAAATAGATCACCATAATCAAGACTAAATGCATGCAAATAAAACACACTATTCACACATACACCCTTAAGGTTAATTTCACTTGTTGCCTTACAAAATGGCCATGTTATGCATGTGGGACGTCCCAGCATAAACAAATAGAAATACAAGATCATAGTCCCTCGATGACGCTATCAAAGTTGCCTTTCAAAACGATCTTAGTCCCTAAAAGGAAAGTGCTAAGTCATCTTACAACATTTCTATCATGGTCATACGATGACCCAATGCCCGTTCCTTCACATCCAACGATGGAGCTTCTTACCAAAACAATGGTAAGATAGCAACGTCTAAAGGAGGAGGAAAAGAACATCTAAGACCTTTTGAGTAGGTAGATTACTTTTAGTTGCTTGATCAATTTCAAAACAAACATCCTTGCTATTTTCAAAAATAATCACATACACTTACAAAACACTTTCAAAACACTTTCCAAACATGAAATATTTTCAAAAGCTCAACACTTTGTATATGTTCTTACGGACGAGAACTATTACAAAGTTGGCCTAAACGATGTCACCTTTTAAAAATACTTTCAAAACCACACAAAAGCGCATTTTTTCAAACAAAAGCAAGTGATCTAGCAAGTAACTAAGAGCCCATGGAAAACCATGGATAAAAAGGGTGCTAATACCTCCCCTTTTCATAATCTACCCCCCGAACTCAAGAAAACATCTCTAAAGATCTTTCCTATGCTTTTTCACCTTTCCTTATTGGATAAAAGAAAATTAGGTGGCGACTCTTGCTAAACCGCAACATTTGCGATAAAATGCAAAACCTCAAGTCAGTTCTCCCACCGTATCATAGAACTGGAGACTCTGCTGGGGATGAAATTTCTAAAGTGGGGTTACCTTAGGGTTAGATCACATTTACTTGCTTACATTGTTTGATTTGTATGCTTTACATTATGGTTCCTTGTTTGGGTTTATTTTAAATCCTACACCCGGATTTGGGGACACCTTTTAGGTAAGTAGCAATAAATTGTGAGGGAACTGTGCGGGGTATACCGACACTGTTGAAGAAATAGCTACATTGATGTGGCACTTTGGTTGGTACCGGTAACCCTTGTCAGTCAAGGAGAGTATGGGGCCGCCGCGTGGTGTCGTGAAGCATCAACTGACCTCAGAACCTTACTTGACCAACTTAGCCATTAGGACGTAGTGAGATGACCGACTTTGGTGCAGTCAGAAGTTGGTCGATACTCGATACTACACTCATTGAGATTTGACTCTCGAGCTTTGTTTGGTGGCAAGTCAGTTGTCAATCGAAACGAAGTTTGTGGGAAAGATCAGTGATATTGAGATCCCTTAGAACCCAGTTACTATTAACTAGGACAGGTTGAGCCAACTAAACTTCAAGAGGGTACTTACCTACAAACTCCATGAAGGCCTAAACCTAAGGAATTTGTTTGCTTTGTATATATATAACATCATAAGCATCATAAGCATCATAAACATCATACTCATACTCACTAACCATTTCAAGGATTTTTGGATTTATCTTTGTTCTGTTTTGTAGGACATGGCTTCCACTCGTAGGAGCACTATCCAAGTCAGTCTCGTGAGGATACCTCCACAACTCAAGGATTTAGTATCAAAAGTCCCTGAAGATTCTCCATTCACCAAAAGACATGGTCGACTCCTTAGTTTGGTTACCTCAAGTATTGAAGAAGATATGGTAAAAGTGCTTGTCCAATTCTTCGACTCTTTGCATCATTGCTTCACTTTTTCCGATTACCAACTTGTGCCCACTTTGGAAGAATTTTCTCAACTCATGAGGATCCCTATTCTTGATCAGTTACCTTTCAACGGTATTGAAAGAAACCATAAACCTGAGGAAATTGTTCGAGCTCTACATTTGCAACCATCTGACGTAGTAGCAAATTGGGTAACAAGGAGTGGTGTCAAAGGGTTCCTAGCAAAGTTTTTGTTGGAGAAGGCTCAAGAGTGTTGGAATACTTTGGATCTACAAGCCTTTGAGTAAATTTTGGCTCTTCTCGTCTATGGGTTGGTACTATTTCCCAATCCCGACCAACTTATAGATATAAATGCGATCAAAGTTTTCATATCTCGTAATCTGGTGCCTACATTGCTTGGAGATATCTTGCATTCTCTTCACTCTATCACTTTGAAGAAAAGGGGGACTTTGATGTGTTGCACTCCCCTTTTGGCTAGGTGGTTTATTTCTCACCTACCTCGATCTGTGGTGAAGAATGAACAAGGTATGAGGTGGTCTAAAAGATTGATGTCATTTTCACATGCTGATATCTGTTGGTTTTAACACTCTTTGGAAGACATTACCATCATTGATCGCTCTGGGGAATTCCCCAATGTCCCTCTACTTGGCATTAGGGGAGGCATTACTTACAACCCTTGTTTAGATTTGCGACAATTTGGATACGCTAGGAGAAATGGCCCTCATGAAGTACTCATCCAAGGAATCACATTTGACTACGAAAGCGATACCCAAGGTTACCGTCAAAGATTTATACGAGCTCGTGGTAAGGTTAACAAGGTTGATAGCAAGACGTTGGGGCGTAAGAATTCCATTCCTTTGGAACCTTATCTTAAATGGGTGAGGGCTCACGCTCAAAGTATTAAGATGCCTTATGAAGCCATCTTACCTGTTATCATGGAGCCAATAGTTAAGGGAGACGTTCCACATACTATCCTCTATCCTGAAATGCCTACTTCTCTTGAAGATTTTCAAAACGCTTAGATTCAGCTAAAAGGAGAGCGAGACACCTTTGAAGCTAAGTTCTATGAGGGCGAGAGGAATATATTAGAGCTTACAAGGGAGCTTCATGAAGAAAGGAGTTTAAACACCTACATTGCGCCAAAGAGGACGCGCACAACTTTTTTGTCTTAGGAGTTTACTTTATGCTTATTTCTGTTGTTGTAAGCCCAAGAGGCGTGTTTGTATTTAAACCGGAACTCTTTAATGCAAGTTAACGTTTGCTCACTCTTTGTCAATACAAATTTAAATTCTTTAAATCCTTGAAATCATTTGCATATTGCATAATCATGCATCATGACATGACAGGTTTTCGCATAACAGGTTTCCTTATCTCTCCGTTGTTTATTTCAGCAAGATGGATCTAGAGAAAACTGTGACAGAACTCCAAGCCCAGAATTCTCAATTTCAGGAAGCTTTACTCGCCCTGGCCAAGGGGAAGCAAGATTTTATGGCTTTGTTGGCCGTTAAGAAGAAGCCAAAGAAGAGAGCTCTACTCAACATGGGTAAAAGATTCAAAGAGACAATCCGCCAAATTCCAATAGAGGAAGATTCATCCAAAGAGGACGAGAACCAGATGGTTGAGGTTAAGAGTACTCAGGCTGACTGTATCAACAACCACGAATCTAATGATGCTTATTTCAATAAACAATATCCACCCACAGACATCAAATACAAGCAGCTAGAAGACATGTTGAAAGATGTTGAAATCTAAGCTGTTCCCGGTGTGAATTTTGACGATTTGGGCTTAATCTCTGGGGTAGTCATTCCTCACAAGTTCAAAATACAAACCTTTGCAAAATACGATGGGGTTTCTTGTCCAAAGCTCCATTTGAAGTCCTATGTGCGCAAGATACAACTGCACACCACTGATAAAAAACTCTGGGTTCACTTTTTCCAAGAGAGTCTGGATGGAACACAACTTGAATGGTTTTATCAGTTGGATAGCTCTCACATCAATACTTGGGAGGGTCTGGATACTACCTTCTACCATCAATATCAGTACAACACCGACTTGGCACCGACAAGCGTTCAATTGCCAGATATGACCATGGGGAAGAATGAAGGGTTTAAGGAATATGCACAGAAGTGGAGAGACCTTGCTAGTAGGGTCCAACCTCCCTTGTCTGGTAGGGAACACATTGACATGTTCATGGGCACATTATCTGGTCCTTTCTTTAATCTATTGGTTGGATGCTCTTCTTTTGGTTTCACCGAATTAATCTTAACAGTGAAAGAGTTGAAAGTGGCATTAAAAGTGGAAAGATCTCTGTGGCATCTACCTCCACTCCCAATCCTGTCAAGAAACCTTTTGCTGCGAAGAAAGAAGTTAATGCTGTGTATGGGGAAAAGGCCCATACCAAGAAGAATAATCATCCGTCTGTCAATTCTGTCCGAATCTCCAATCCAGCTCCCACTCCAAGACCATCTGCAAATCATCAACGTGTTGAAGCCCTAAGAAGATAGTTTACAAGGTTAGGCATGTCACTATCTCAATCCCTTCAACATCTGCTCAAAGCTAATTTAGTGACATTGCGTGATCTTCCCGCCAACCCTGACACCTCATCACCAAAATATAATCCGAATGCAAAGTGTGCTTACCATTCAAACAGCCCCAGGCATGAGACTGATCAGTGCTGGGCCTTGAAGAACAAAATCCAGGATTTAATTGACAACAAGACTATTGAATTTGATCCTCCTTAGACGCCAAATATAATTACCGCTCCAATGCCGAAGCACGACAAAGGTGTTAATGCCGTCGAAGATACAATTTTCATTGCCTATGTTGAAGAATTAACTACTCCGTTGAATGTAATCAAGAACAATATGTTGAAAGCTGGGATTGTCCCTGGTTGTGAAAAAGACTGTGTGTGCTATATGAGACAACCCAATGGGTGTGAAGAACTGAAGAAAAGTATACAGCGCCTAATGGATAGTCGCGAAATTCTATTCGAAAAGATTCCCACCATAAAAAATTCAATCGACAAAGCTGAAGATTTGGCCATCATAACAATTTCAAACAAACCTCTTAGGATCTCATCCAAAGGTCCTATCAGGATTTCGAACGAACCAATCATCTCTCCTCTTATAATCACTATTGTCGGACCTGTTCCATACACCTCTGATAAAGCGGTACCATGGAATTACGGTGCCGAGGTTTATTACCATGGGGTAAAATAAGATTCTTGGCTTGACGATAATGAAGCTGGTGTTACTAATATTACTGGTTCTAGTAAAGTCAGAAGAACAGGAAGGGTCTTTTCCCCTGTTATCTCACCACCAACCACTACCACAATTCCAATCCGCATAACCAATGACAATTCTGGTGCCAGTACTAAAGGGAAAGGGAAAGAAGGTGAGCATGCTAGGGAAGAGGAACCTGCTAAAAAGTTTGTTATGGAAGAACCATCCACTCAAGAGATGGAGGAGATTCTGAAGATCATCAAGAAAAGCGACTTCAAAATAGTAGAGCAGTTTGGGAAAACCCCTTCTAAGATATCAATGTTGTCCTTATTGCTATGTTCCGACGCCCATGCACAAGCTTTGATTAAGTTTTTGAAAAAGGCTCATGTGCCTAAAGAAACCACAACCGACCAATTTGAGAACTGCGTGGCAAGTCTGACAGCTGACAATGGTCTGGGGTTCTCCAACGCAGATTTAACTCCCATGGGAAAGAATCACAATAAAGCCTTGCATGTTTCTGTTGAATGTAAGGTGACCACTCTGGCACATGTTTTGGTTGACACAGGCTCATCTCTAAATGTGTTACCTAAAGGCTCTTTAGATCGGCTAGACTGTGAAGGTTTGGTTCTTAATCTAAGTGTGATACGGTGGGAGAACTGACTTGAGGTTTTGCGTTTGTTTTCGCAAATGTTTCGGTTGAGCAAGAGTCACCACCGACTTTTTATTTTATCCTAAGGAAAGGTTAAAAAGCACAGCAAAAACCTTTGAGATGTTTTCTTGGGTTCGGGGAGTAGATTATAGAAAGGGAAGGTATTAGCACCCTTTCTATCCATGGTTATCCATGGGCTCTTAGTTACTTGCTTAGATCAACTTGCCTTAATTTCCAATTGTTTGAAATGGTGCTTTGTGTGTGTGTTTGAAAATGTTTTGAAAAGAGGCCAATGTGGTGGCAACCTTTGTAATGATCCATGTTGGGATGTATACAAAGGTGTGTGTCTTTTGAAAAGGTTTTCAATGTTTTTTTTGAAAGTTGTTTTGAAAGTGTGTTTTGAAAAATGGCAAGTGTTTTTGCAAGTTTGATCAAGTAACTAAGAGTGGTCTACCACTAAATTTACTCAAAGATTTTTCTATGTTTTTAACCCTTTTAACAATTTTGTTCCACCATTGCATTTGGTGGACAATCTTGTGTTAGGATGTGAAAGGGACAGACGCGGGTCATCGTATAAACCATGATTTCAATGGTGCCAAGTATCTTTGGGCAATTTTTCCTTTAAGGGACTTGATCATTTTTAGGCAACTTTCGAAAGCGTCATCGAGGGACTATGATCATTTGAATTTGTCTTGTTTTTGCCAAAGATACTCAACATGCAATATGGCCCAATTTTGAAAGGCAACAAGTGGATGTAATCCTAGGGGTGTTAGTGTGCAAGTGTGTTTTATTGCATACAAGAGTTTTTTTCTTTGAATTAGGATTTTCTATTTCATTGATTTTATCTTGCCATACACGTCCTAATTACTAGCAATAAGAAGCGGAAATATAAAATCCTACGCTATTACAACAATTAGGGGGTGGGGATACACATTTGTACATGGGGGGTTCAACGAGAAAAATAGACAAAAAAGAAAATAGCAAAAAACAAGATAGAGGGAGAGAGAGAGGGAGCCAGCGCGCTGCTGAGAGGTCATCAGAAGTTCTGACTCAGATCCGCTGCCAGATGATCAACCTCTTGGTTAAACTGTATGAGTCAGAACTTCTGACCCTGGCACCTGCAAAACAGAAACCTGTTAGTGGGGAAATCAGAAGTTCTGACCCCCTGCGCTGCAAAACAAAAGTTTGTTAGTGGAGAAACCAGAAGTTCTGATTCTGCTGGAAAGACAATAACTCTCAGAGGTTCTGATATTATTGACAGCAAAACAGGCTTCAGATGTGCTAACGTCAAAGTCAGCACTTGGCTTTTCCCTGTACTAATCAGAACATCTGCAATTTTGTTGTTATTCCACAAAACAGGAAACATATTTGGAACAGATCCAGCAAATGCCAAAATGTTTCAGAGGGCAGAACCAACAAGGTCACATGCAAGTCCTACACTGGCTCAGAACATTCTGAGGTATGAAAATCCTCAGAATATAAACAGCAACAACATGATATTTACATTATGTTTATTTGAGCATGCACAGCTGATGATGCTTAGTAGCGTGATGAAGGTCAGCAGGTGCTTACCTGGCTGTTGGGAAAGTTTGTGGGTGAAAGCTAGCTTTTGGCTCTGGTGGTGGTCTGGACAGATTCTTTTTGAAAAAGGCAGGTGAAAGTGTATGCGTATGTAGGGTCAGAAGTTTGAAAAGGGTTTTTTAGTTCACACAAAAAACTGGGTATTGGATAAAGTTTGAAGATGAGAAATTCAAAGTTATGAAACAACTGGAGATTTTGGCAGAGTTTCAGAACACTATCTTGCTAAGGGTTTCTGTTTCTCTCTTAGCAATTTTTCTGTTTCTTGAACGCCCTTTTTCAGTGGACAATGACTCTCTATTTATAGGCAAAGTTTTTGTGGGTGTCTTGAACATTAAAGCGCCAACAGAGTTTGAATTGTTCTTTGACAGAAATTCCTGGGAAGTTGTGATAACAGATAGCCTTCAGCCTAGGCTGCAGCAGCAGGCGTGGATTAGAGTGAAGTGACCTCTTAAGTGGGCAGTGGCATGTAGACCCATGCCAGAATTTGCATAAAGGCGTTTTCCAAGCCACACGTGAAGGGATTACTTGGATGAATGTTCAGGAGTGGTTGGAAGCATTAATGAGCATTAAATGGTGATAAGACTTATCAACATCAATATTCTGGTAAGGGAAACCAAACTTTGAACCAGCAGTTCTGTTTCAATAAGAACAGCGTAAACCATGCTCTGGCCTTGGCTTCCTGTTGTCTTAGTAAGTTCTGGGGATTCTCCTGATTTTCTGATACGTTCCCTGGATTTG
Organism: Vicia faba; assembly: GCA_948472305.1. Classification (NCBI taxonomy): domain Eukaryota; kingdom Viridiplantae; phylum Streptophyta; class Magnoliopsida; order Fabales; family Fabaceae; genus Vicia; species Vicia faba. The sequence goes on from OX451738.1 coordinate 548,126,477, forward strand.
CTTCTGGACCTCCTGGGCTTAGAGATTCTGTATCAGTGTAACACCCACTCTTCTGACCTTTTCATCTTCTGATTTCAGCATGTTCTGAAAGAGCCTTCAGACTTCCTTGCTTCTTTTGCATTCCTTTAGCAAATTCTGGATGAGCTTGCGTAACTGCTGAAAGAGTCATGTTCTGTCTGAGGCTTACATATTGAACCACGTTTACAACTTCTGATTGAGCTGATGTAGCTGCTGAAGAGCCAACTTCTGACTGCACTGAGCCAAGCTTGCAACTTCCGACCGTTTCTTATCTGGAATTGGTCCAGAAGTTCTGAAACGCTGATTTTTTTCTTAAACACTCATTTTTTAGAGAAAAATTCCAAGTACTTAGAATTTAATTTTTCTCAAGCCAAAAGCGTTGTCTTTAGAGCTTGTGTGATCATCTTGCTCTTGTAAGTGGTTTGCTTGGTCAAAAATGACAGTTCTGGACTTGGATTTGTTTCAGAGGGACCTTGAAAATCCAAGATGATTTCCTGAAGAAAGAGAGGGAAAATTTTGGGGTACAACAGTTGCCCCTGTTCAATCTTCTTGAACCTGAAGAGTTAGATTGACAAGTTTGCCTTTCGCGACTTGAAGGTAAAAGGAGATTGGACACTAGAGTGCCCGGAAATTTGCACTCGCATAGTAGAGTATCAGCAATGTGATGGCGAGAATGGGCTTATAGATGCCATTTGGAGAGATGGTGGATAGGGGGATGGGCTTATAGATGCCATTTGGAAGTGTTGACCGCATAAGAGATTCCTTAGCGAGAACTTGCGCACTTTGAGAAAGACAGATGTTTTCCTGGCTTGTTACAGGTGTTGATCTTCAATCTCTTCATGCAGATATGCCCTGGCTAGATGCAGGTGTCGAGTCTACAATCGATTGCTCACAGATATGCCCTGGCTGGATACAGGTATCGAATCTGGAATTAGTTGTCAATAGATATGCCCTGGCTGGATACAGGAATCGAATCTGGAATTAGACGGTTGATAGATATGCCCTGGCTGGATACAGGAATCGAATCTTCAATTAGTTGTCAACAGATATGCCCTGGCTGGATACAGGAATCGAATATGGAATTAGACGGTTGATAGATATGCCCTGGCTGGATACAGGAATCGAATCTTCAAACTCCTCAGATGTGCCCTGGCTGGATACAGGAATTGAATCTGGAATTGTCGTCTACAGATATGCCCTGGCTGGATACAGGAATTGAATCTGGAATTGTCGTCTACAGATATGCCCTGGCTGGATACAGGAATTGAATCTGGAATTGGTCGTCAACAGATATGCCCTGGCTGGATACAGGAATTGAATCTGGAATTGGTCGTCAACAGATATGCCCTGGCTGGATACAGGAATTGAATCTGGAATTGGTCGTCAACAGATATGCCCTGGCTGGATACATGAATTGAATCTGGAATTGGTCGTCAACAGATATGCCCTGGCTGGATACAGGAATTGAATCTGGAATTGGTCGTCAACAGATATGCCCTGGCTGGATACAGGAATTGAATCTGGAATTGGTCGTCAACAGATATGCCCTGGCTGGATACAGGAATCGAATCTTCAAACTCTTCAGATGTGCCCTGGCTAGATACAGGAATCGAATCTGGAAACTGATCACTCACAGATGTGCCCTGGCTAGATACAGAAATCGAATCTGGAATTGTGACAGTTGAAGGTAGTTGCCTTTTGGGTTGTCTTTTTCCCTGAAAAGACAAAACATCAGTTGTATGCAATGTCATGATGTATGAAATGCATGATGTCATGATGTTCAAAATGAGATAGTGTTGTATGCACTTTATCATGTATGTAAGCAAGATGTATGAAATGTGAAATTTTTATGAATGTATTTTCGTCTAGGAAAATAAATCCTTGACGATCGGCTGGGGAATTAAATCCCGGGCTAATGTTGAAGAGTAAAGTTCTTCGCTTCCGCTAGGGATGATGGTTGCAAGAATACACCAGTAGGAGAAGATGACTCCGTTGGGGAATAAACTTGTTGGAGAGATTACCCTGAGGGGAATTACTCTGTGGGAAGAGATACTTCGCTGAAGTTTTGACGAGAGCTCCACTGAGGATATCAATGATGGACTCCGCTGGGGATAATAATGATTTAACTCCGCTGGGGATTGTGTTGATAAGTTATGTTGGGGAACCTTGATGAACTCCGCTGGGGATAGGAAGAACTTCGCCGAGGACGGTTTTCCGTGGCAATTAGCTGAGGATAACCCAGTTATAAGCCCTTGTGAGGAATAACTTTGAATAAAACTCGGGAGAGACGTCTGTACTCTACAGGGGATGAGCTTCCAGAATCTACTGGGGATAAGCTTCAAGACCTGCTGGGGATATGGATTCCAATTTTCCTGGGGAGACTTTCAGACTGTACTGAAAGAATGGTTCCACTAGGGTGCCTGTATTCCGCCGGGGAACAATCTTAGATTAAGACTACCGGGGATGCTTGCTGATGAATGCCTATACTCCGATGGGGATGTTGATATCTTCTGGGGATACCCAACTTCCTTTAGGTTGGCCGTAGACTAACTCTGCTGGAGGAGAGTATTGCTGACTTGCTAGGGGAATAGGGTGCCTTATAAGGGCTGATGATAGACTAACTCTTCTTGGGGAGAGTATTGCTGAATCTTGTCCTACTCTGTGGGGAGTTGAGGCAACTTGGTCATATTCTTCAGTCGAACCTACCCCTGGGATCACTTTGAGGAAGAATGATGCGCTTGATTACCAGATCTCCGACTTGATACTCTTGTCGTCTGACCTTCTTGTTAAATTCCCTGATCATCCGTTTTTGGTACGTCTGACCATGATAAATAGCAGTGAGTCTCTTTTCGTCAATTAGGTTTAATTGATCAAGCCGAGTCTGGATCCAGTCATCTTCGCTCAAACCTGCATCCTTCATTATCCGGAGAGAGGGTATCTGGACTTTAATAGGCAAGACTGCCTCCATGCCATAGACCAAGGAAAAGGGAGTTGCCCCTGTTGACGTCCGTGCTGAGGTACGGTACCCATGAAGAGCAAACGGTAACATTTCATGCCAATCTTTGTAGGTCACTGTCATCTTCTGCACAATCTTTTTGATATTCTTATTAGCTGCTTCTACGGCCCCATTCATCTTCGGCCGGTAAGGAGAAGAGTTGTGGTGCTGTATCTTGAATTGCTCGCAGAGCTCAGTGATCATCTTGTTGTTAAGATTGGTACCATTGTCCGTAATGATCCTTTCCGGGACGCCGTATCGATAGATCAGGTTATGCCGAATGAAACGTGCCACGACGCTCTTGGTTACGGTGGCATAGGAAGCTGCTTCCACCCACTTCGTGAAGTAATCAATTGCTACCAAGATGAAACGATGCCCGTTGGATGCCGTCGGTCGGATCTCGCCGATCATATCGATGCCCCACATTGCAAAAGGACAAGGTGCCATTAGGACGTTCAGAGGAACCGGAGGGATATGCACCTTATCAGCATAGATCTGGCATTTATGACAAGCTCGAGAATGTTGGTAACAGTCGGCTTCCATTGTGGACCAGAAATATCCTGCCCGAAGGATTTTCTTTGCCATGGTATGTCCACTGGAATGAGTTCCGAATGTACCTTCATGTAGTTCCATCATGATCTTCTCTGCTTCAGTTTTATCCACACAACGCAGTAAAGTTGAATCATGATTTTGTTTGTAGAGAATACCGTTGCTGAGGAATAATTTTGCCGCAAACCTTCTCATGAACTTCTTGTCATTGACCGAAGCACCTTCGGGGTATTCTTGAGCTTCCAAATATCTCTTTACCTCATGATACCAGGGTTTCTCGATTACTTCTTCGGCCTCAAGATCGCAGCAGTATGGCGGTTCGTCCAATTTCTAAATAATGATCCGGGGAGCCTCGTTGTCCCATTTGATTTTGAACATTGAAGACATCGTAGCTAGTGCGTCCGCTAACTGATTCTCCTCTCTTGGGAAGTGTTCAAAAGTTATCTCTTCAATGTGGGGAAGCAAAGTCAGCACATACTCCTTGTAAGGAATAAGATTTGGGTGTTTCGTGTCCCACTTGCCTTTGATCTGATTGATCACGAGAGCGGAATCTCCGAAGACACTCAGAAACTTGATCCTTAAGTCAATCGCAGCTTGAAGACCCAAGATACATGCCTCATATTCTGCCATATTGTTGGTGCAGTTGAAACACAGCCGGGCAGTGAGTGGAGTATGAGTACCTTTAGGGGATATGATCACAGCGCCGATTCCATTACCCAAAGCGTTCGAGGCTCCGTCAAAATGCATAGACCATCGGGATCCTTCCTCAGGTCCTTCATCCGGTCCAGGTACTTCACAATCAGTTACTACCATGATATCTTCGTCTGGAAATTCAAAGTTCAATGATTGGTAATCGTCCACAGGTTGGTGTGCCAAATGGTCTACCAATACACTTCCCTTGATTGCTTTTTGAGTTGTGTACTGGATATCATATTCTGTCAAGATCATTTTCCATCTTGCTATTCTTCCAGACAGAGCAGGCTTTTCGAATATGTACTTGATTGGATCCATTTTTGAAATCAACAGAGTAGTGTGAGTCAACATATACTGTCTTAGCCGGCGAGCAGCCCATACCAGAGTGCAGCAAGTTTTCTCGAGCAGTGAGTACCGAGTCTCACAGTCGGTAAACTTTTTGCTCAGGTAATAAATAGCGTGCTCTTTTCGGCCAGACTCGTCATGCTGCCCCAGCACACACCCCATCGAGTTGTCAAGTACTGTCAAGTATAGTATCAGAGGCCTCCCTTCTACTGGTGGCATAAGAATGGGTGGTTCTTGGAGATACTCTTTTATCTTTTCGAAAGCGGCCTGACATTCATCGTTCCACCGTACTACTTGATCTTTCTTCAACAATTTGAAGATTGGCTCACAGGTAGCAGTTAGATGTGAGATGAATCGGGCAATGTAATTCAGTCGTCCTAGAAAGCCTCTGACTTCTTTTTCTGTCTTGGGAGTCGGCATCTCTTGTATGGCTTTCACCTTTGCAGGGTCCACTTGAATACCCTTGTCGCTTACAATGAAACCCACCAGTTTTCCAGACCTCACCCCAAAGGTGCATTTGTTTGGGTTCAACCTCAGCTTGTACAACTTCAGTCGGTCAAACAGCTTCCGCAGATGGTCAAGGTGTTCCTCCTCAGTTTGGGACCTTGCAATCATATCATCGACGTATACTTCAATCTCATGGTGGATCATGTCATGAAATAAAGCAACCATGGCACGTTGGTAGGTTGCCCCAGCATTTTTCAACCCAAATGGCATGACCTTGTAGCAGAAGGTGCCCCACTGAGTAACAAAGGTAGTCTTTTCCATATCTTCAGGAGCCATCTTGATCTGATTATAACCGGAGAAGCCGTCCATGAAAGAGAAAACTTTATGCTGAGCAGTATTGTCAACCAGAACGTCGATATGAGGCAGAGGGAAATCATCCTTAGGGCTGGCCCTGTTCAAATCCCTGTAGTCAACACACATTCAGACTTTACCATCTTTCTTGGGCACTGGAACCACGTTGGCCACCCACTGAGGATAAGAAGTCACTGCTAGAAACCCGGCATCAAATTGTTTCATAACCTCAGCTTTGATTTTCTCGGACATCTCTGGGCGCATGCGGCGGACCTTCTGCTTTACCGGAGGGCAGTCTTCCTTGGTAGGCAGGTGATGAACCACAATGTCGGCATCCAAACCAGGCATGTCTTCGTAAGACCAAGCAAAGATTTCCATGTAATCATGCAGCATTTGAACCAAACGTTGTTTTACGCTGAGCTCTAGATTGGCACCAATCTTGACTTCTTTTCTATCTGTCTCAGTACCCAAGTTTATCGTTTCCACTGGCTCTTCATGTGGCTGAATGGCCCTCTCTTCCTGGAGTAACAGTCTTGCAAGCTCGCCAGGCACTTCGCAATCATCTTCACCTTCATCTTCGGCTAAGTTGATCGGATTTTCGAAGTCATAACTGGCAGTAGCAGAGTCGTTACCAGTGAGATCCAGAGTGGATTGGAACCTGTATAAGTGAGTGTGTGTAAATATAGCTGTTTTGCAATATATAACAAAGAAAGAAAAAGAGCACAAGATTTGAAATGCAACAACGTCCAATGTTTTGATTAATGATATATGGAAATGTCATACAAAAAAAACCTCACAAATGGAGCCACGGTGCCCCGGGTAGGACACCGAGCCAATAAAAGTTTCAACATATTGTTTGTTACAAATTGAAAACAAAAGAGTTCATTACTGCGTGACAAATGTAATAGGTGTAAAATCTTTTGCCCTCCAGTTGCTTGGTCCGTTGTTGGTTGTTGGATAGATCCAACTGTCAAATTCTGCTTCCTCTACGTCCTCCTCGATAGCATTCACTCTTGGGTTGGCGATGAACACCGGAGGATTTCTGATCTTTTCTTTACGAACAACCCTCTGAGCCTCTGCGGTGAAGCCCAGCCCAAATTTGTCGGTCTTTTGAGTGAAGTCAGGAAGTTGACCCCAGTTTGCGCACTTGCCTTTCTCAATCACTGCCCGGGCATCCTTCGGGGAAGCCATCTTCAGAGGAAAATCTTCTTCAACCACTGTCTCAGCTGACGCCAACGTTGGAGGTACTTCTTCAAAATGTTGAAAGGGGGTTTCAATAAACTTCCCGTCCATCTCGATATACCGGAATGAATTCAGATGACTTACCATGTATTCCTCCTCTCCCTGCACAGTAACAATCTTCCCTCTGACAGGGTATTTGAGCTTCTGGTGTAGAGTGGATGTTACCGCCCCAGCCTTGTGAATCCAGGGTCGACCCAGCAAACAGGAATAAGATGGACGAATATCCATCACATAGAATGTTGAGTCAAAGACTTGGGAACCCACACGAATAGGAATGTCTACCTCACCATCCACCATCCTCTTAGAACTGTCGAAGGCTCTAACAATGATGTTACTAGGTTTCAATTCCAGACCCTCACAATCCAACCGATCTAAGGCCTTCTTGGGCAAAACATTCAGGGAAGAACCGGTGTCCACCAACACGTGTGCAAGAGTAGTGCCCCTGCATTCTATAGAGACGTGCAGGGCATCATTGTGGTTTTTTCCCTTGGCGGCCAGGTCGGCATCCGAGAAACCCAAACCATTGTCAGCTGTCAAATTGGCCACACAGTCAGTGAATTGATCTGCAGATGTCTCTTGCGGCACATGGGCCGTTTTCAGAAATGAAATCAGGGCCTTGGCGTGGGCCTCTGAGCACAGCAGCAATGATAGCTTAGAGATTTTGGAGGGGGTATGCCCCAGCTGTTCAACGACATTAAAGTCACTCTTTTTAATGATTTTAAGGATTTCCTCCATCTCTTGCTGGGAGGCTTCAACAGCGGTCTTTTTTGGTGCCTCCGTCCGGGCAGGCAAATCGGTAGCAACCTCTTTGCCCCGAGCATCAGAGGACTCGGCGGCAGTAGTAGACACAGGAACTTGATTTGAAACATGCACACTTGCGGGTGTGATGATAAGAGGTTTTCGGATAACTGGTGGTGCAATGTCAGGCGAGAAGAGCCTGCCACTGCGAGTAATTTTGGCGGGACTAGTGATGTTACTGATAATGGTACCGGTGTTGAACTCCTGCTTCACTCCAAGCACATACACGTCTGCCCCATAGTGCCATGGGACAGCCTTGTCAGATTCATAGGGGAGGGGCCCCGGAACAGTAATGGTAATGGGTGCAACAGACATAATTTTGACTGGCTTCCTCGGGGGAGCCTTGGTAGGATTGTTGAAAATTGTGACGACAGATACTTCTTCAGTGGAAACAGAAGGAACAACGGTCTTCTTGAACAGAATCTCCTTGCTATTCATCAAGCTTTGGATGCCTGACTTCAGCAACGGACAACCGGTAGGGGTAACAACACACAGGAGGCAACCCTTGCTACAACCCGGAAATAAACCGGCTAGCAGTAGGTTCCTCTTAACAGTCAATAGAGGGGTAGCAACATCATTCACCGAAACAGTATACAAATCTTCCTCGACGGCATTTACTCTATGCTGGGGCATAGGAGCAGTTATAACATTTGGCCTCTCAGGCGCCTCAAACTGAATTTCCTTCGCATCAATAAGGTCCTGAACCTTATTTCTCAGGGCCCAGCAATCATCAGTAGTATGCCCGGGGCTATCAGAGTGATAAGCACAACGGGCATTTGGGTTATACTTAGGAGATGCAGTATTCACGACCTTCGGAGCTTCTTTGATGGTCACCAAGTTGGTTGATAGCAGTTGCGGTAAGATTTGTGACAAGGTCATATTCAGCCGAGTGTATTGCCTTTTGGGCTTCTCACCCCTTTGTTGATTGTACTGCTGAGGAGCAGCAACAGGTTTTGAAATCACCAAGGCATTAACGGCTTGGCGGCTTTCTGGCTTGACTTGTCTTCTAGGACCATAGACGGCACTAGCTTCCTTCTTGAAAGGCCTCTTCTCAGTACTTGCGGAGGCACCTTTCTTTATCTTTCCTGACCTGATGCCAGCTTCTATCCTTTCACCCGTCAGGATCAAATCCGTAAACCCAGCCGAGGAATTACCAACCAGATGATTGAAGAATGGACCAGACAAGGTCCCTAGAAACATGTCAACCAGTTCACGGTCAGTCAAAGGAGGCCGCACCCTGCCAGCCAAATCTCTCCATTTTTGCGCATATTCTTTGAACCCCTCGCCCGTTCCTAGTGTCATACCCTGAAGTTGGGTACGCGTAGGAGCGAGGTCAGAATTGTATTGATATTGTCTATAAAATGCGGTAGCCAAATCTTCCCAATGTCGGATACTGGTTCCATCTAGCTGATAGAACCACTCAAGCTGTGACCCCGAAAGGCTATCTTGGAAGAAGTGAATCCAAAGGTTTTTGTCTGCCGTGTAAGGTTGGATCTTCCTTACGTACGATCGGAGATGCAGCTTTGGACAGGAAGCCCCTTCGTATTTTGCAAAGGCAGGCGCCTTGAACTTGTGTGGGATTACCACCCCAGAAGATAACCCTAAATCTCCGAAATCCAGCCCCGACACATTTTGAATCTCCATGGCACTCAAGCGGTCCTCTAATTGCTTGTATCTGTCAGCAGCAGGAGAGTATTGTTCGTCATTGTAGTCCGTCTCGTTGTCAGAGACTGCAGGACTAGGGGCCCCTCCCCCTTGGGGGCTGTCTTTCTCTACAGAGGAAGTAGTTGGATCAGCCTCGTTATGGAGTGTATTCCCAAACCTGCGTCCGATATTGAACAACGCAGTCCTCTTGTTCTTCTTCTTCTTCTTTAAGAGCAGAGCCTTCAACTCTTGTTGACCTTGGGCCAGGCCCATGACCATCTCTTGAAACTGGGCATTCTGGGCCTGGAGGGCCTTGATAGCTTGCTCACTGGATGATTCTGGATTCATGATGACTGGTGTTGTACCCCAAAATTTGCCCTCCCATGTTCTTCAAGATTTGCCAAGTCAAAGCTTCAAAACCTCTCCAAGGGTTGCACAGTTCAAGGGCCTCCTAACAGTCAAAAATTAGGGTTTTGGTTCTGACAAATAAAATGAAGTTTCCAAGGGTCCAATCAAGTCCCATATGCCTATAAACATGGTCAAGCATCCTCATACCAAGTTTCAAGACTTACAGCACAAAATTGCACAGTCAAAAACCCTAATTGCCCTACAGTCAACTGTAGGGGCAAAATGGTCATTTGACAGTCAAAAGTCCAAATTTTTGGTCAACATCTCATTTTGAGGCCACAAACATCATTTGATCAATGCTTGATCATGATTCTCAAAGCTTGGCTCAAAAAGTCTCAAGATGCAAAAGTTTCCATATTTGGACAGTTGAAAAAGTCAACTGTAACTTGACCAAGGCATAACTTCCACATGGTTCATCAGAAAAATTCCATCCAAAGCTAATTTTGAAGAGAAAGACATTTCCTACAACTCCTCTTCATACTTCAAGTCCAAGAAATGATCTCACAAAAAGTTATCAATTTCAACATTATGGGTCATTTTCAAAAGTCAACAAAAAGGGACTTTAAGTCAAAGGCTATAACTTGAGATTGGTAAATCAAAATGACATGGGACCAAAGACATTGGTTAGAGGACTCAAAGACCTTTCCCAAATGTCCAAGAACATGAGCAAAGCTTAAAAATTGAGCAAGTTATGCCTTGTGGAAGTTGGGAAATTTTTGGATATTTTGAAAAGTCAACATTGCTTCAAAAGTCTTAAAAATGCTAATGGGCCTCTTTTTCTTCCAAGAATCATTATCCAAGGCATGTGCACGACCATTTGGCCCAAAGGGAAGTTTTTCATCATTTTTATTTTATTTATTTGAATTTTAATTGCTAAATATTCATTTAACTAATTAAAATATATGAAAAATACTAAACCTAACTTTTTAAATCTTTTTGTGCATGGAATAGGCTTAAGATTTCGTGCATGACCAGATTTGGAAAGAATTATGGTGATTGGACATGATTTGAAGCAAATATGCATGAAAAGATTGGAAAATTATGGCATGGAAAATCAAATATCTTCTCATCAAATCATTGATTCCTTGGCTCAGATTTTTTACCCTAATCACTCATACATATATATACATGCTAACCCTAATGCCAATGACCTCCCAGCTGCGCCAGAAATCCATAACCAAACTTGAGTTTTTGACAAAAATTCCAATACTGAAAACTAGGTTCTAGGGCGATTCAAGCCAAAATAATTGTTCCGTTGGCTTGCTGAGACTTAGAGGAAGGTGCCTGGATCAATACCATAGCCTGAAACATCAAGAATCGGTATATCAGAGTCAAACTTTCCACGAAAATATCCATAATCGTATCATGAATTTTATGCATTTTTCATGTGTTTTCTTTACTGATTTGCACTAATTGGATGATTCTGAAACTAACCATATGATTTAATTGAGTTTTCATGCGTTTTATGAAGAGTTACCATTGAAGCACCTTAGGGTTACAGGACTTTCAAATTAGGCGTTTCTAAATACTGTAAAATTGGAGAACCTCAGTGCCATGTTTGGAATCAGAAGCTTGTGGCCAATTGTTTCTATGCCTCGCGCTCAATTTATGAGCGACAGATCTCTAATCGCTATTTTTATATACAGCATATAGTGGGGGTTCAAAACCCCCGCAATCTTGTTCCTTTTTTTCAGGTGAAGCGCAGAAGGGAGGAGGAAGACGCTTAGGTGTCTAGGCATGAGTGGACAATTCAAACTGCAGCGCGCGTTTTTGTTTTTTTTAGGCCACTAACATCAAGTTTCCCTTATATTATTTATGCAGTATTTTATATACAGCGCGTTGAAGTGGCTCAGTTGGTGGGATGTTATGTTGGTAAGCAATAGGACCTGGGTTCGAGTCCCAGGTCCTTCTCCTTATTTCCCTATTTTTCTTCTAAACGTGTTCCCATACAGCGTATGTTCTTGGGGCTTATCATATGACCACCGTCCATGCTTGCCACGCGTGCAATGATCTCAGTCCAAAGGACCTGATTGGAAGAATACCATGGACCCTAGTCAAACATGCCACACGCTGGCAAGAAAGGTCAAATAAGGCCAAAGATCAATGGGCCAAAAGTGCTGAGCAATACCTCCAATTTGGGGACAGACCCCCCATGGTTTGCTTTCTTACTCTTTTTCATATTTTTTCTATTTTATTTATTTTGCTTAATTTTTATTTAAATCTTTAAATCAATTTATTTTCATAAACTATAAAAATAATACAAAAAAAAATCAGAAAAGACAAAATTGAAAATATATTTTATTTTGACATTTTTTAAGTAAATACTATTAATTAATTTAGCTTTGTAAAATTAGGTTTAATTTTAGTATCTTTTTCTTAATAAATCAAAAATTTGTAGAATTAGGGTTTGCATCAATTTTTTATCCTTTTTCTTTTCTTTTCACTAATAATTAAATATTATTTATTTTTATAAATCAAATTGCATGTAAATAATTAGATTAATTTTAGGTTTAATTTTAACATGTTTTTCTTAATAAAAAAAAATTAGAATTAGGGTTAATTTCTCAATTTCATTTAATTCTCTTATTCAAGATTCATAAATACAAAAAATCTCAAAAAACAATTTCTTTTCATTTTAATTTTATTAATTTAATAATTTAATTTAATTCCATTAAAAAGGGTTCAACGCCCTCGCTTTCAATTTTAATTCCAATTCGCGCATTTTATTTTATTTCTTATAATATTAATGTAATTCTCCCAAAGCCTTGTAAACTCGGACATTTTATTTCTCGCACTTTATTTACTTTCTGTCAAATCGGGTCCTAGATTAAATTTGGCAATGTGGACCCGCGCCTTTGTAATAGTTTAGGAATTTTATCTTTCCGCACTTTTTAACTGTTAATAATGGCATGCAAGAATGAATGATAAAATAAAAACAAAGGCATAGATCACTTTGACATGAACAAGATAAATGCAATGAACATGACACACAAATCACACACCACCCCTAGGGTACGCCTCACTGTTGCCTTGCCTCGAAAGGTGATCGTCGAGTAGAGGATGTCTTAGTAAGTCCTCATGATCCGGGAACCTGGCATGAGGGTAGCTTCTAAGGTGTCTTCCCATTGCTCTGGTGATCACCATGTCCCTAAACTCGAATTGACTCGAACACCTCCAACGGTGGTGCTACCTACCTCTCAATGGTGGGATGACACTGCTTTAAAGGACATTTACACAGACGAATTCCTTAGGGTAGGTAGACGACTCTAGATACTTGCTCTAAATCTCAAAACAAATCAAAAATACTTTTCACACCGACACCTTTTCAAAAATCTTTCGAAAGCAATTTTTCAAACACTCTTGAGGACCGATACAAGAGTCGAACTGGAATTTTCAAAGAAACTTTTTAAAACCCACAGTTGAAAAGCAAACAAACCATTTTGAAAACACAATGAGCAAGTATCTAAGAGCCCATGGATAACCATGGATAGAAAGGGTGCTAACACCTTCCCTTTCTATAATTTACCTCCCAAACCGAGAGCAATCTCTTTAAGGAATTTTTCTGTGCTTTTGTCCTTTCCATTTGGAGAAAATAAAAGACGGTGGCGACTCTTGCTTCCGCGACATTTCGCGAACCAACGTTAAACAGTCAGTTCTAGATCCACCGATCACAGAACTGGCGACTCTGCTGGGGATTATCTTTATAAAGTGAGGTGTACCTTAGGGATAGTTCATAACTGTGTTTTCAATTGCTTTCTTTGCTTGCTTTAAATTGTGGGACTGTCTTGGGAGTTCTATAGATCCTAACCCGGATCTGGGGATACCTTCTTAGAAAGTAGCAACAAGGCTGTGAGGGAACTGTGCGGGGTATACCGACATGGTTGAAACAGTCTGCTACGTTGATGTGGCACTTTGGTGTGTACCGGTAACCCTTGAGTTCAGTCAAGGAGAGTACGGGGCCTCCGCGTGGTGTCGTGAAGCATCAACAGACCTTAGGAACCTTAATTGAACTATCTTGGCCTCTTTAGGGTAGTGAGATAACTGACTTTGGTGCAGTCCGAGGTTGGTTGATACTCGATACTACACTCAATTGAGGGTTGCTTTCCTGGAATATTTCGGTCGCCAGTTCAGTGGCTAAATCGAAACGATGAACAATGAAAGCAATCCCGTGATATTGGGACCCTTAGAACCCGGTTACTTCTAATAGGACAGGTTGAACCCACCAACTTAAAGAGGGTACTACCCAGACCCCATGCTGGCCTTAAACCCTAAGGGCTTGTCTTGTGTGCCTTGTGTGCCTTACATGTTTGTCTTTGTAAATATCTATGGTGTGTTTAATCATAGCATCATGACATCATCCAACATCATATGCATTGACTAACCATTTCAGGGGTTCGAATCTTCATCTTTGTTCTTTGTTTTGTAGGACATGGAAACTGTTCGCAGAAAGACAATTCAAATCAGTCTGGTAAGGATCCCTCCTCAGCTTAAGGAACTTATATCCAGGATCCCCGAGAGCTCTTCATTCAGTGAAAGACATGGAAGACTCATCAGCTTGGTCAATACCAACATTGAGGAGGATATGATAAAGGTCCTATTCCAGTTCTTTGACCCTCTGCATCACTGTTTCACCTTCTTGGATTATCAGCTGGTACCTACATTGGAGGAGTTCTCCCGGCTCCTGAAGATCCCTGTCCTTGATCAACTACCCTACAACGGTACGGAAAAGGAACCCAAGCTTGAAGAGATTGCTAAAGCCTTACACCTACAATCATCTGACCTCAAGGGACATTGGGAAGTTAGAAGTGGTATCAAAGGGTTCTTAGCCAGGTTTCTGTTTGAAAAGGCCCATGAATGTTGGAACTCCCTTGACTTACAAGCTTTTGAAGAAGTTGTGGCCCTCCTTGTCTATGGTTTGGTATTGTTCCCTAATCCAGATCAGCTTATAGATATCAGTGCTGTCCAGATCTTCATGTCCAGGAATCCTATACCTACGTTGCTGGGGGACATCCTTCACTCATGTTACACTCGAACCATGAGAAAAAGAGGCGTCCTTATGTGTTGCACTCCTCTCCTGGGAAGGTGGTTTATTTCGCACCTTCCACAATCAGTTTTGAAGAACGAGCGGGGTTTGAGATGGTCACAACGGTTGATGACCCTTACACATGCAGATATACATTGGTGCCCTCGGTCCAGAGAGGATGTCACTATCATTGATCGTTGCGGGGAGTACCCTAATGTTCCTTTACTTGGAATCAGAGGAGGTATTACTTACAACCCATGCCTAGCTTGGAGACAGTTTGGTTATGCTCGAAGGGATGGCCCTCATGACATGTTAATTCCTGACATAGTTTTTGACTTCGACAACGATGCACAAGGACTTCGCCAGAGATTTATCAGAGCTTGGAGGATGCCCAGTAGGATAGACAGCAAGACACTGTGGCACAAGAACTCCATCCCGTTGGAACCTTATCTCAAGTGGGTACGAGCCCGCTCCCAGAAGTTAGTAATGCCATATCCTCATATGCTCCCAGTAATCAAAGAGCCAGTCTTGGAAGGAGAAGTGTCCTACACCATTCAGCATCCTGACATGCCCACGTGCTGGGAAGAGATGCAGAAGAGCTGGATCCAGCTTAAGGAAGAACGGAATTCTCTTGAGACCAGTCTACATGCTAGTGAAAAGAAGGTCTTGGAGCTCACCCACCTATTGCACGAGGAGAGGAATCTCAACACCTACATAGCTCCAAAGAGGATGCGCAGTGTATTTTGGGATTGATTTGCTTTTGTATTATTTTGCCCATGAGGCTTTGATGTACTGAACAATTATTTCCTTAATGATAACGTGTGTTCTTTTTTGTCTACAACAAATTTGAACTTTCGAACCCTTGAATACATTGCATAAACACATATCATTCATCATGTGCATAGCAGGTTTTCTTCTTTTCAGGTTGCTTACCGTTCTTCGCTGTTTATTTCAGCATCATGAATCCTGACTCATCATCAACTGAGATGTCCATCAAGGCTCTTCAGGCGGAGAATGCGCAATTTCAGGAACTAATCATGGGTTTGGCTCAGGGCCAAGAAGAGCTGAAGGCTCTGCTCCTGAAGAAAGAGAAGAAGAAGAAGAGGAGAACTGTTCTTTTTAACTCGGGCCGAAGGTTTGGCAATACTCTGCAGAATGAAGAGGCTGGTTCTTCTATAGGCAAGGGTACCCCCCAAGGGGAAAAAGGTCCTAGTCCGGTAGTCTCCGACAACGAGACTGATTTTGATGAGGAACAGTATCCTTCGGCAGAAGACCGTTACAAGCAGCTGGAAGACAGGCTGAATGCTATGGAGATCCAACAGGTGCCTGGGCTGGATTTTGGAGATTTGGGTTTGTCTACTGGTGTGATCATTCCTCATAAGTTCAAAGCACCATCTTTTACCAAGTATGACGGGGCATCCTGTCCCAAGCTACACCTCAGGTCGTACGTGCGGAAGATTCAACCGTACTCAGTGGACAAGAATTTGTGGATCCACTTCTTCCAGGAGAGTCTTTCAGGGACTCATCTCGAATGGTTCTATCAGCTGGATGGGACCAAGGTTCGTAACTGGGAGGAGTTGGCTACTGCTTTCTATAAGCAGTATCAATATAATGCCGACCTTGCCCCTACACGTACCCAACTCCAGGGTATGTCGTTAGGTTCAAGCGAAGGTTTTAAAGAGTACGCCCAGAAGTGGAGGGATCTGGCTGGCAGGGTGCAGCCTCCGTTGACTGATCGGGAGTTGGTAGACATGTTCTTGGGGACCCTATCTGGGCCATTTTTCAACCATCTTATAGGTAACTCATCTGCAGGGTTTACTGATCTTATTCTGACTGGAGAGAGAATTGAGGCTGGGTTGAAGTCTGGTAAGATTCCGAAGGGTGCATCTACAAGTTCTGAGAAGAAACCCTTCAAGAAGGAGGCCAGTGCCGTATATGGCTCTAGACGACAAGAGAAACCTGAGCGCCGCCAATCTGTCAACGCGGTGATGATTGCTAAGCCTGCTGCCGCTCCTCGGCAAACCAATCCACCAAGGGCTGAAAGACCTAGAAGGGAGTTTACCCGGCTGAGTATGACTCTATCTCAAATCTTGCCACAATTGCTGTCCACCAACCTAGTGACTGTCAGAGAGGCCCCAATAGTTGTAAACACTGCTTCTCCCAAATACAATCCAAATGCCCGTTGTGCTTATCACTCCGATAGCCCGGGGCATTCCACTGATGACTGTTGAGCCTTAAGGAACAAGCTGCAGGACCTTATTGATGCCAAGGAGGTACAATTTGAGGCACCTGAGAAGCCTAATGTAGTGACAGCTCCCCTGCCTGCTCATGGAGTGAATGCTGTTGGGGACGAAGATGAAGTGGATGAAGCTGAGTTTGATAGCTGGATTTACCCGGCAACCGACAGTGGACCTAGCAATTGGAGTGAAAAGGACAATCTACCTGTTTCTCTTGTTACTGAGTAATGAATTCCTATGCTTTGTTATTTGTAATAAACAACAAAATTGAACTCTATGGCCTGGTGTCTTACCCGGGGCACCGAGGCTTCATTTGTGAGGGCATATAAATTGTCATTTCATATATCATGAATAAAAATCTTGGATGTTTTCTCGCATTTCAAATCTTACGCTCCTTTTCTGTCTTTCCTTCCTTTATATATTTCAAAACAGCTGTATTTACACACACTCACTCATACAGGTTTCAATCCACTCTGGATCTCACTGGTAACGACTCTGCTACTGCCAAGAATGACTTCGAAAATCCGATCAACTTAGCCGAAGACGAAGGTGAAGATGATTGCGAAGTGCCTGGCGAGCTTGCAAGACTGTTACTTCAGGAAGAGAGGGCAATTCAACCACACGAAGAGCCAGTGGAAATAATAAACTTGGGTACTGAGGCAGATAGGAAAGAGGTAAGGATTGGTGCCAACCTAGAGCTCAGCGTGAAGCAACGGTTGATTAAGATGCTACATGATTATATGGAGATTTTTGCCTGGTCCTACGAAGACATGCCCGGGTTGGATACCGATATTGTGGTCCATCATTTTCCCACCAAGGAAGACTGCCCTCCAGTCAAGCAGAAGGTCCGCCATATGCGCCCAGAGATGTCTGAGAAGATCAAAGCCGAGGTTATGAAACAGTTCGATGTCGGGTTCCTTGCAGTGACTTCTTACCCTCAGTGGGTTGCTAATGTGGTGCCGGTACCTAAGAAGGATGGAAAAGTCAGAATGTGTGTCGACTACAGGGATCTGAACAGGGCCAGCCCCAAAGATGACTTCCCTCTACCTCACATTGATGTCCTTGTTGACAATACGGCTCAGCATAAGGTGTTCTCTTTCATGGATGGTTTTTCAGGTTATAATCAGATCAAGATGGCTCCTGAAGACATGGAGAAGACTACCTTTGTTACTCAGTGGGGCACCTTCTGCTACAAGGTCATGCCTTTTGGACTGAAGAACGCTGGGGCAACCTACCAACGTGCCATGGTTGCTTTATTTCATGACATGATCCATCATGAGATAGAAGTGTATGTTGACGACATGATCGCAAGGTCCCAGACTGAGGAAGAACACCTTGACCACCTGCAGAAGTTGTTTGACCGTCTGAAGTTGTACAAGCTGAGATTGAACCCGAACAAGTGCAGCTTCGGAGTAAGATCCGGGAAGTTTCTAGGCTTCGTTGTAAGCGATAAGGGTATTCAAGTGGACCCTGCCAAGGTTAAAGCTATTCAAGAGATGCCAGTTCCAAAGACAGAGAAAGAGGTCAGAGGCTTTTTAGGACGTCTGAATTACATTGCTCGATTCATCTCGCATCTAACTGCTACTTGTGAGCCAATCTTTAAGCTGCTGAAGAAAGATCAGGTAGTACGTTGGAATGATGAATGTCAGGTTTCTTTTGACAGAATCAAGGAGTATCTCCAAGAACCACCCATCCTTATGCCACCGGTTGAAGGGAGACCTCTGATATTATACCTGACAGTACTTGACAACTCAATGGGGTGTGTGCTGGGGCAACATGACGAGTCTGGCCGAAAAGAGCATGCCATTTATTACCTTAGCAAAAAGTTTACCGACTGTGAGACCCGATGCTCACTGCTTGAGAGAACTTGCTGCGCTTTGGTATGGGCTGCTCGCCGGCTGAGACAGTATATGCTGACTCACACTACCTTGTTAATCTCGAAGATGGATCCTATAAAGTACATATTTGAAAAGCCTGCTCTGTCTGGGAGAATAGCAAGATGGCAGATGATCTTGACAGAATACGACATTCAGTATACAACCCAGAAAGCCATCAAGGGAAGTGTATTGGCAGACCACTTGGCACATCAGGCAGTAGACGACTATCAGTCAATGAACTTCGAGTTTCCAGACGAAAGCATCATGATTGTGACTGATTGTGAAGTACCTGGACCGGATGAAGGACCCGAGGAAGGATCCCGATGGTCCATGCACTTTGATGGAGCCTCTAACGCTTTGGGTAACGGTATCGGCGCTGTAATCATATCCCCTCAAGGCACTCATACTCCGCTCACTGCCCGACTATGTTTCAACTGTACCAACAACATGGCGGAGTATGAGGCGTGCATCATGGGTCTTCAAGCTGCGATCGACTTAAGGATCAAGTTTCTGAGTGTCTTCGGAGATTCCGCTCTCGTGATCAATCAGATCAAAGGAGAGTGGGATACGAAACATCCGAACCTGATTCCTTACAGAGAATGTGTGTTGACCTTGATCCCCCACTTCACAAAAATAACCTTTGAACACTTTCCGAGAGAAGAGAATCAGCTGGCGGACGCGTTAGCTACAATGTCTTCTATGTTCAAGGTCAAATGGGACAATGAGGCTCCCCGGATCATCATCTGGAAACTGGACGAACCGGCGTACTGTTGTGATCTTGAGACTGAATTGGTGACTGAGAAGCCTTGGTACCATGAGGTGAAGAGATATCTGGAAGCTCAGGAATACCCTGAAGGTGCATCTGTCAATGATAAAAAATTTCTGAGAAGGTTCGCAGCGAAGTTCTTCCTTAGCAACGACGTTCTGTATAAGCGAAACCATGATTCGACCTTATTGCGTTGTGTGGATAAGAATGAAGCAGGAAGGATCATGGAAGAGCTACATGAGGGGACCTTCAGAACACATTCCAGTGGGCACACTATGGCTAAAAAGATCCTTCGGGCAGGGTATTACTGGTCCACAATGGAAGCTGACTGCTACCAACATTCCCGGACGTGCCATAAATGCCAGATATATGCAGACAAGGTGCATGTTCCTCCAGTTCCACTAAATGTTTTGACTGCGCCTTGGCCATTTGCAATGTGGGGCATAGAAATGATCGGTGAGATTAAACCTACGGCATCTAATGGACATCGCTTCATCCTGGTAACGATTGATTATTTCACGAAGTGGGTCAAAGCTGCTTCCTACGCTACGGTAACCAAGGCTGTTGTGGCACGGTTCATTCGGCATAATCTGATCTGTCGGTACGGCGTCCCGGAAAGAATTATTACAGACAACGGTACCAATCTTAATAACAAGATGATCACTGAGCTCTGCGAGCAGTTTAAGATACAGCACCACAACTCTTCTCCTTACAGACCGAAGATGAATGGGGCTGTAGAAGCAGCAAATAAAAATATTAAGAAAATCGTGCAGAAGATGACAGTGACTTATAAAGATTGGCACGAGATGTTACCGTTCGCTCTACATGGGTACCGTACCTCAGCCAGGACGTCAACCGGGGCAACTCCTTTCTCCTTGGTCTATGGTATGGAGGCAGTCTTACCGATCGAAGTGCAAATACCCTCTCTCCGGATAATGAAGGATGCAAATCTGAACGAAGATGATTGGATCCAGACACGACTTGATCAACTAAACCTTATTGATGAAAAGAGACTTGCTGCTATCTGTCACGGTCAGACGTATCAGAAACGGATGATCAGGGCATTTAACAAAAAGGTCAGACCACAGGAATATCAAGTTGGGGATCTGGTAATCAAGCGAATCATCCTTCCTCAGAGTGATCCAAGGGGAAAATGGACCCCCACGTACGAAGGGCCATTTGTGGTTAAACATGTGTTCTCAGGAGGAGCCATGATTCTAACTAATATGGATGGTGACGATCTTCTGCACCCCGCCAATGCAGACATAGTAAAAAGATACTACGCATGAAAAAAAGACCCGCTAGGCTGACATGTCTAGGCAAAAATTAGGGCTTCCCGGCGAACCAAAAGGGTTCGGGCAAAATGAAGGGATGAAATGAAAAAAATTTGTAGACCCGGCAAGTCGAAAACCTGAAAAGGCGGCTTGGGCAAAAATGGGTATCCCGGTGGACTGAAAACCCGAAAGGGCGGTCCAGGAAAAAGTTAGGGATAAAGCGTAATACTATGTCTCATTGGATCACTTTGCATCCAGAATCCGGTATCTACACCAAGTTCAGACGGCATCGATCAGTCAGCTTCATCTTCAACCAAGGTCATCAAGTGATGAGACGCTCGGAGATATAAAGGCAATAGCAGAGTTGAAACCCAGTGGGATCATTCATTTCACACAGCTGTTTTATTTTCTCTTGTACAAATTTGTATAAACTCTTTTGTTCGGCGGCGTTCTCTTACTAGGACGTCAGCCTCTTGTACATAAAACGCCTATTTACAGGCAATTCAAAATCAATACAAAACTCACTTTTTAGCTAAAATTGCCAATTGTCTTTTCCTTTTCTGTTTTGTTTTGCGAAGAACGTCCAAGGTTCAATTTGTGATATATGCATTGACAATAATTTGCTAACTCATGAATGTTTGCATACGAAACAAAGGATTAATTGCAGGTAACATTAGAAACAGGGGCAATAAAGAGTTGTCTAAGCCATCTAATTATTCTATCCTCCAAGACACCAAGGTAAGTTCAGCTGAAGAATATAACAAGTACATCCCCATCCCCCAGAGAGTGAGCCAGCAAGTCAGTACACTCTCCCCAAGCAAAGTTATCAAATCTTAAAGAAGTTGGGTACCCTCTAGCAGGTCTCAACATTCCCCAACAGCATATATACGTTCTTAACAAGCATCCCCGGCAGTCTTGGTCTAAAGATTGTTCCCCGGCGGCATATCAAACATGCAATGGAGTCACTTCCCCAATACAGTTCAAATCCCTCCCCAGGAGAGTCCAATCCAGTTTCCCCAGGAAAGTTGGAATCCATCCCCCAAGCAGTAAGCTTATCCCCAGTAGATTCTGGAAGCTTATCCTCGCAGAACACGAACGCGTCGCCCGGCTTTATTCAAAGAGTTATTTCCTTACTAGGATATAACTGGGTTATCCTCAGGCAAAAGCCACGGAAAGATCGTTCTCGACGAAGTCTTCTTATCCCCAGCGAAGTCTATTAACACTTCCAACACAACAAGGGTATCCCCAGCAAGTTATTATCAACAACTCAACAAAGTCTCTCTCTCCCCACAGAGTATGGCTCCCCAGCAAGATGGTCAGAGTACTTTTCTCCCTGCAGAATAATCCATTCGCCAAGTTTATTCCCCAACGGAGTCATCTTCTCCTACCGGTATTCTTGCAACTATCATCCCCAGCGGAAGCAAAAATCTATTCTTCAAATGTCAGCCCAGGAGTGACTTCCCGGCATCCGTCAAGGATTTGCTTTCCTAAGACGAAAACATACGCTCATAAACATCGCACTTCCATACATTATAGCATGCATATACGCATCATATCTTACAAATCTCATTTATGTTGAGAACATCAGTGCTTGATCCATATCATGCATTGCATATGACTGACCTTTACCTTTCAGGAAAAGATTCAGTTAAGTTCTCAGCTATTTCAAGACCTAGACCGGTTCAGTTAAATCGACCCTAAGATTTTCCTGTTTCTTATCCAGTTGAAGATTTCAAGACCTAGACCGGTTCAGTTAAATCGACCCTAAGATTTTTCTGTTTCTTATCCCGTCCAAGGCCTTCTCTGGTTCAGTCAGGTCGACCCTAAGATCTCCCTGTTTCTTATCCAGTTGAAGACATTTCAAGACCTAGACCGGTTCAGTTAAATCGACCCTAAGATTTTTCTGTTTCTTATCCAGTCCAAGGCCTTCTCTAGTCCAGCTAAATCGACCCCCAACAGATTTTCCTGATAAAGACTCAGTAGAAGATATCCAAGATTCTCTCAATGATTATTGTTGAGGTTGAAGTCGCCCAAGATTCTCTCAATGATTACTGTCGAGGTTGAAGTCGCTTATGGTTCTCTCCCCGTTACTGCGGAGGTAGTAATCGTCCCCAGATTCTCTCAGCGTTCCTGTTGAGGTAGTAATCGCCCCCAGATTCTCTCAGCGTTACTGTTGAGGTAGTAATCGCCCAAGGTTCTCTCACCGTTCCTGTTGAGGTAGTAACCATCCCTGGTTCATTCATCGCCGTTTGAAGCTCCAGATTCAGCTCCTGTAACCAGTCAGGACACGTCTATACAAAGAGTTTGAAGACCGGCTCCTGTAACATGCCAGGTACTCATCTTTTTCTTTTGCAGGTACGCAAGTTCTCGCTAAGGAATCTCTTATGCGATCAACATCCAGATGGCATCTATAAGCCCATCATCCTATCCATCAATCTCCAAATGTCATCCATAAGCCCATTCCCATCATCACACTGCTACTATGTGAGCGCAAATTTCTGGGCACTCTAGTGTTCAATCATCTTCCACCTTCGGATTACGAAAGGCACGTCAGCCAATCTGCATCCTCAGGTCTAAGAAGATTGAACAGGGGCAACTGTTGTACCCCAAAACTTGCCCTCCCATGTTCTTCAAGATTTGCCAAGTCAAAGCTTCAAAACCTCTCCAAGGGTTGCACAGTTCAAGGGCCTCCTAACAGTCAAAAATTAGGGTTTTGGTTCTGAAAAAGAAAATGAAGTTTCCAAGGGTCCAATCAAGTCCCATATGCCTATAAACATGGTCAAGCATCCTCATACCAAGTTTCAAGACTTACAGCACAAAATTGCACAGTCAAAAACCCTAATTGCCCTACAGTCAACTATAGGGGCAAGATGGTCATTTGACAGTCAAAAGTCCAAATTTTTGGTCAACATCTCATTTTGAGGCCACAAACATCATTTGATCAATGCTTGATCATGATTCTCAAAGCTTGGCTCAAAAAGTCTCAAGATGCAAAAGTTTCCATATTTGGACAGTTGAAAAAGTCAACTGTAACTTGACCAAGGCATAACTTCCACATGGTTCATCAGAAAAATTCCATCCAAAGCTCATTTTGAAGAGAAAGACATTTCCTACAACTCCTCTTCATACTTCAAGTCCAAGAAATGCTCTCACAAAAAGTTATCAATTTCAACATTATGGGTCATTTTCAAAAGTCAACAAAAAGGGACTTTAAGTCAAAGGCCATAACTTGAGATTGGTAAATCAATATGACATGGGACCAAAGACATTGGTTATAGGACTCAAAGACCTTTCCAAAATGTCCAAGAACATGATCAAAGCTTAAAAATTGAGCAAGTTATGCCTTGTGGAAGTTGGGAAATTTTTGGATATTTTGAAAAGTCAACATTGCTTCAAAAGTCTTAAAAATGCTAATGGGCCTCTTTTTCTTCCAAGAATCATTATCCAAGGCATGTGCACGACCATTTGGCCCAAAGGGAAGTTTTTCATCATTTTTATTTTATTTATTTGAATTTTAATTGCTAAATATTCATTTAATTAATTAAAATATATGAAAAATACTAAACCTAACTTTTTAAATCTTTTTGTGCATGGAACAGGCTTAAGATTTCGTGCATGACCAGATTTGGAAAGAATTATGGTGATTGGACATGATTTGAAGCAAATATGCATGAAAAGATTGGAAAATTATGGCATGGAAAATCAAATATCTTCTCATCAAATCATTGATTCCTTGGCTCAAATTTTTTACCCTAATCACTCATACATATATATACATGCTAACCCTAATGCCAATGACCTCCCAGCTGCGCCAGAAATCCATAACCAAACTTGAGTTTTTGACAAAAATTCCAATACTGAAAACTAGGTTCTAGGGCGATTCAAGCCAAAATAATTGTTCCATTGGCTTGCTGAGACTTAGAGGAAGGTGCCTGGATCAATACCATAGCCTGAAACATCAAGAATCGGTATATCAGAGTCAAACTTTCCATGAAAATATCCATAATCGTATCATGAATTTTATGCATTTTCCATGTGTTTTCTTTACTGATTTGCACTAATTGGATGATTCTGAAACTAACCATATGATTTAATTGAGTTTTCATGCGTTTTATGAAGAGTTACCATTGAAGCACCTTAGGGTTACAGGACTTTCAAATTAGGCGTTTCTAAATACTGTAAAATTGGAGAACCTCAGTGCCATGTTTGGAATCAGAAGCTTGTGGCCAATTGTTTCTATGCCTCGCGCTCAATTTATGAGCGACAGATCTCTAATCGCTATATTTATATACATCATATAGTGGGGGTTCAAAACCCCCGCAATCTTGTTCCTTTTTTTCAGGTGAAGCGCAGAAGGGAGGAGGAAGACGCTTAGGTGTTTAGGCATGAGTGGACAATTCAAACTGCAGCGCGCGTTTTTGTTTTTTTTAGGCCACTAACATCAAGTTTCCCTTATATTATTTTTGCAGTATTTTATATACAGCGCGTTGAAGTGGCTCAGTTGGTGGGATGTTATGTTGGTAAGCAATAGGACCTGGGTTCGAGTCCCAGGTCCTTCTCCTTATTTCCCTATTTTTCTTCTAAACATGTTCCCATACAGCGTATGTTCTTGGGGCTTATCATATGACCACCGTCCATGCTTGCCACGCGTGCAATGATCTCAGTCCAAAGGACCTGATTGGAAGAATACCATGGACCCTAGTCAAACATGCCACACGCTGGCAAGAAAGGTCAAATAAGGCCAAAGATCAATGGGCCAAAAGTGCTGAGCAATACCTCCAATTTGGGGACAGACCCCCCATGGTTTGCTTTCTTACTCTTTTTCATATTTTTTCTATTTTATTTATTTTGCTTAATTTTTATTTAAATCTTTAAATCAATTTATTTTCATAAACTATAAAAATAATACAAAAAAAAATCAGAAAAGACAAAATTGAAAATATATTTTATTTTGACATTTTTTAAGTAAATACTATTAATTAATTTAGCTTTGTAAAATTAGGTTTAATTTTAGTATCTTTTTCTTAATAAATCAAAAATTTGTAGAATTAGGGTTTGCATCAATTTTTTATCCTTTTTCTTTTCTTTTCACTAATAATTAAATATTATTTATTTTTATAAATCAAATTGCATGTAAATAATTAGATTAATTTTAGGTTTAATTTTAACATGTTTTTCTTAATAAAAAAAAATTAGAATTAGGGTTAATTTCTCAATTTCATTTAATTCTCTTATTCAAGATTCATAAATACAAAAAATATCAAAAAACAATTTCTTTTCATTTTAATTTTATTAATTTAATAATTTAATTTAATTCCATTAAAAAGGGTCCAACGCCCTCGCTTTCAATTTTAATTCCAATTCGCGCATTTTATTTTATTTCTTATAATATTAATGTAATTCTCCCAAAGCCTTGTAAACTCGGACATTTTATTTCTCGCACTTTATTTACTTTCTGTCAAATCGGGTCCTGGATTAAATTTGGCGATGTGGACCCGCGCCTTTGTAATAGTTTAGGAATTTTATCTTTCCGCACTTTTTAACTGTTAATAATGGCATGCAAGAATGAATGATAAAATAAAAACAAACACATAGATCACTTTGACATGAACAAGATAAATGCAATGAACATGACACACAAATCACACACCACCCCTAGGGTACGCCTCACTGTTGCCTTGCCTCGAAAGGTGATCGTCGAGTAGAGGATGTCTTAGTAAGTCCTCATGATCCGGGAACCTGGCATGAGGGTAGCTTCTAAGGTGTCTTCCCATTGCTCTGGTGATCACCATGTCCCTAAACTCGAATTGACCCGAACACCTCCAACGGTGGTGCTACCTACCTCTCAATGGTGGGATGGCACTGCTTTAAAGGACATTTACACAGACGAATTCCTTAGGGTAGGTAGACGACTCTAGATACTTGCTCTAAATCTCAAAACAAATCAAAAATACTTTTCACACCGGCACCTTTTCAAAAAGCTTTCGAAAGCAATTTTTCAAACACTCTTGAGGACCGATACAAGAGTCGAACTGGAATTTTCAAAGAAACTTTTTAAAACCCACAGTTGAAAAGCAAACAAACCATTTTGAAAACACAATGAGCAAGTATCTAAGAGCCCATGGATAACCATGGATAGAAAGGGTGCTAACACATTCCCTTTCTATAATTTACCTCCCGAACCGAGAGCAATCTCTTTAAGGAATTTTTCTGTGCTTTTGTCATTTCCATTTGGAGAAAATAAAAGACGGTGGCGACTCTTGCTTCCGCGACATTTCGCGAACCAGCGTTAAACAGTCAGTTCCAGATCCACCGATCACAACTGGCCAAAATAAACATCGAAGAAGATTAAGCAACCTGTAGAAAAAAGGGTACCTGTTATGCACATGATGCATGAGATGCTATTTATGCAATGCATTCAAGGATTTCAGAAATTCACGATTGTTGCAGACAAAAAGAACGCACGCCATATTAATAAGAAGAAATTTGTTAGTACATAAATGCCCCATGGGCCAAATATTACAAAAACAACTTCTCAAGGTAAAAAGACGTTGCGCATCCTCTTTGGCGCAATGTAGGTGTTAAGGGTCTCTTGCTCATGGAGTCGGCGGGTGAGCTCTAGAACCTTCTTCTCGCTGGCATAGAAGCTGGCTTCAAAAGTGTTCCGTTCCTCCTTGAGTTGGATCCAACTCTTCTGCATCTCCTCCCACGATGTAGGCATATCAGGATGTAGGATGGTGTAGGGAACCTCTCCTTCCTTAACGGGCTCTTTAATCACAGGGAGAACATGAGGATAAGGCATTATTAGACTTTGGGCTCGGGCTCGTACCCACTTGAGATAAGGCTCAAGAGGGATGGAGTTCTTGTGCCCCAGTGTCTTGCTATCAACCTTGTTGGGCATCCTCCAAGCTCTGATGAATCTCTGGCGAAGTCCTTGCGCATCATTGTCGAAGTCAAAAACTAGGTCAGGAATCAACATGTCGTGAGGGCCATCTCTTCGTGCATATCCAAATTGCCTCAAAGCTAGGCAAGGGTTATAGGTAATGCCCCCTCTGATGCCAAGTAATGGAACATTAGGGAACTCTCCACAATGATCGACGATGATGACATTTTCTCTGGACCGAGAACACCAATGTACATCAGAGTGAGTAAGAGTCATCAACCGTTGGGACCACCTTGAGCCTTGGTCATTCTTCAAGACAGATTGTGGAAGGTGCGAAATAAACCACCTTGCAAGGAGAGGAGTACAGCACATGAGAACACCCCTCTTTCTCATTGTTCGTCTATAAAATGAGTGAAGGATGTCCCCAAGCAATGTTGGTATTGGATTTCTGGACAAGAAGATTTTGACGGTGTTGACCTCTACAAGCTGGTCAGGATTTGGGAACAAGACCAACCCATAGATAAGGAGTGCCATAATTTCTTCAAAGGCTTGTAGGTCCAATGAATTCCAACATTCTTGTGCCTTCTCAAACAAGAATTTTGCTAAGAAGCCTTTGACACCGCTTCTAGTTTCCCAATGCCCCTTGATGTCAGATGGCTGTAAATGTAATGCTCGAGCAACATCTTCCGGCTTTGGTTCCTTTTCCGTACCGTTGAAAGGTAGTTGATTTAGGATAGGAATTCTCAGGAGTTGAGAAAACTCCTCCAAAGTGGGCACCAACTGGTAATCGGGGAAAGTGAAACAGTGATGAAGAGGGTCAAAGAACTGGAATAACACTTTCATCATGTCCTCTTCAATGTTGGTGTTGACTAAGCTGAGCAGTCTACCATGTCTTTCACTGAAGGATGAGCTTTCCGGAATTCTTGAGGTGAGCTCCTTGAGTTGAGGAGGGATTCTCACAAGGTTGACTTGGATGGTTTTTCTGCGAGGAATTTCCATGACCTACAAAATAAGAACAAAGATGAAGATCTAAACCCTTGAAGTGGTTTGTAAATGCATATGATGCTTTATGATGTTCATGATGTATGCACAAGCATATGTACAAGAAATTCACACCAAACCCTAGTTTCAGGCTTGCATGGGGTTTCATAGGTAAGTACCCTCTTGAGTGTAGTTGGCTTAAAAACCTGTCCTATAAATAGTAACCGGGTTCTAAGGAGCTCAATATCACTGGATTGTTTTCATTGTTCATTGTTTTGGTTTAGCCACTTAACTAGTGACCAAAATATTCCAAGAAAATAACCCTCAATGAGTGTAGTATCGAGTATCTACCAACTTCGGACTGCACCAAAGCCGGTCATCTCACTACCCCTAATGAAAGGCCAAGATGGTCAAGTAAGGTTCTAGGTCATTAGTGCTTAGTGACATCACTCAGCGGCCCCGTACTCTCCTTGATTGAACTCAAGGGTTACCGGTACTCATAAATATGTCGCACTAATATAACTATTGCTTTGACCGTGTTGGTATACCCCGCACAGTTTCCACAACGTATTGCTATCTATGAATGTTTCCCAAAATCCGGGTGTAGGATTGCAAACCCAAAACAAGAGAGCCAAGATATAAAGCAATCAAAACAAACAATTAGTCATGCAAGAGGGTGATCTAAACCCTAAGGTTACTCCACTTAAAAAAATCCCCAGCAGAGTCGCCAGTTCTGTGATACGGTGGGAGAACTGACTTGAGGTTTTGCGTTTGTTTTTGCAAATGTTTCGGTTGAGCAAGAGTCGCCACCGACTTTTTATTTTATCCTAAGGAAAGGTTAAAAAGCACAGCAAAAACCTTTGAGATGTTTTCTTGGGTTCGGGGAGTAGATTATAGAAAGGGAAGGTATTAGCACCCTTTCTATCCATGGTTATCCATGGGCTCTTAGTTACTTGCTTAGATCAACTTGCCTTAATTTCCAATTGTTTGAAATGGTGCTTTGTGTGTGTGTTTGAAAATGTTTTGAAAAGAGGCCAATATGGTGGCAACCTTTGTAATGATCCATGTTGGGATGTTTACAAAGGTGTATGTCTTTTGAAAAGGTTTTCAATGTTTTTTTTGAAAGTTGTTTTGAAAGTGTGTTTTGAAAAATGGCAAGTGTTTTTGCAAGTTTGATCAAGTAACTAAGAGTGGTCTACCCCTAAATTTACTCAAAGATTTTTCTATGTTTTTAACCCTTTTAACAATTTTGTTCCACCATTGCATTTGGTAGACAATCTTGTGTTAGGATGTGAAAGGGACAGGCGCGGGTCATCGTATAGACCATGATTGCAATGGTGCCAAGTATCTTTGGGCTATTTTTCCTTTAAGGGACTTGATCATTTTTAGGCAACTTTCGAAAGCGTCATCGAGGGACTATGATCATTTGAATTTGTCTTGTTTTTGCCAAAGATACTCAACATGCAATATGGCCCAATTTTGAAAGGCAACAAGTGGATGTAATCCTAGGGGTGTTAGTGTGCAAGTGTGTTTTATTGCATACAAGAGTTTTTTTCTTTGAATTAGGATTTTCTATTTCATTGATTTTATCTTGCCATACACGTCCTAATTACTAGCAATAAGAAGCGGAAATATAAAATCCTACGCTATTACAACAATTAGGGGGTGGGGATACACATTTGTACATGGGGGGTTCAACGAGAAAAATAGACAAAAAAGAAAATAGCAAAAAACAAGATAGAGGGAGAGAGAGAGGGAGCCAGCGCGCTGCTGAGAGGTCATCAGAAGTTCTGACTCAGATCTGCAGCCAGATGATCAACCTCTTGGTTAAACTGTATGAGTCAGAACTTCTGACCCTGGCACCTGTTAGTGGGGAAATCAGAAGTTCTGACCCCCTGCGCTGCAAAACAGAAGTTTGTTAGTGGAGAAACCAGAAGTTCTGATTCTGCTGGAAAGACAATAACTCTCAGAGGTTCTGATATTATTGACAGCAAAACAGGCTTCAGATGTGCTAACGTCAAAGTCAACACTTGGCTTTTCCCTGTACTAATCAGAACATCTGCAATTTTGTTGTTATTCCACAAAACAGGAAACATATTTGGAACAGATCCAACAAATGCCAAAATGTTTCAGAGGGCAGAACCAACAAGGTCACAGGCAAGTCCTACACTGGCTCAGAACGTTCTGAGGTATGAAAATCCTCAGAATATAAACAGCAACAACATGATATTTACATTATGTTTATTTGAGCATGCACAGCTGATGATGCTTAGTAGCGTGATGAAGGTCAGCAGGTGCTTACCTGGCTGTTGGGAAAGTTTGTGGGTGAAAGCTAGCTTTTGGCTCTGGTGGTGGTCTGGACAGATTCTTTTTGAAAAAGGCAGGTGAAAGTGTATGCGTATGTAGGGTCAGAAGTTTGAAAAGGGTTTTTTAGTTCACACAAAAAACTGGGTATTGGATAAAGTTTGAAGATGAGAAATTCAAAGTTATGAAACAACTGGAGATTTTGGCAGAGTTTCAGAACACTATCTTGCTAAGGGTTTCTGTTTCTCTCTTAGCAATTTTTCTGTTTCTTGAACGCCCTTTTTCAGTGGACAATGACTCTCTATTTATAGGCAAAGTTCTTGTGGGTGTCTTGAACATTAAAGCGCCAACAGTGTTTGAATTATTCTTTGACAGAAATTCCTGGGAAGTTGTGATAACAGATAGCCTTCAGCCTAGGCTGCAGCAGCAGGCGTGGATTAGAGTGAAGTGACCTCTTAAGTGGGCGGTGGCGTATAGACCCATGCCAGAATTTGCATAAAGGCGTTTTCCAAGCCACACGTGAAGGGATTACTTGGATGAATGTTCAGGAGTGGTTGGAAGCATTAATGAGCATTAAATGGTGATAAGACTTATCAACATCAATATTCTGTTAAGGGAAACCAAACTTTGAACCAACAGTTCTGTTTCAATAAGAACAGCGTAAACCATGCTCTGGCCTTGGCTTCCTGTTGTCTTAGTAAGTTCTGGGGATTCTCCTGATTTTCTGATACATTCTCTGGATTTGCTTCTGGACCTCCTGGGCTTAGAGATTCTGTATCAGTGTAACACCCACTCTTCTGACCTTTTCATCTTCTGATTTCAGCATGTTCTGAAAGAGCCTTCAGACTTTCTTGCTTCTTTTGCATTCCTTTAGAAAATTCTGGCTGAGCTTGCGTAACTGCTGAAAGAGTCATGTTCTGTCTGAGGCTTACATATTGAACCACGTTTACAACTTCTGATTGAGCTGATGTAGCTGCTGAAGAGCCAACTTCTGACTGCACTGAGCCAAGCTTGCAACTTCCGACCGTTTCTTATCTGGAATTGGTCCAGAAGTTCTGAAACGCTGATTTTTTTCTTAAACACTCATTTTTTAGAGAAAAATTCCAAGTACTTAGAATTTAATTTTTCTCAAGCCAAAAGCGTTGTCTTTAGAGCTTGTGTGATCATCTTGCTCTTGTAAGTGGTTTGCTTGGGCAAAAATGACAGTTCTGGACTTGGATTTGTTTCAGGGGGACCTTGAAAATCCAAGATGATTTCCTGAAGAAAGAGAGGGCAAATTTTGGGGTACAACACCAAGTGATATTGTCGTGAGGGCATTTGATGGGTCGAAAAGGATGGTTCATGGAGAGGTGGATCTCCTAATTAAGGTTGGTTCACAAATTTTCAACTCTGCATTCTATATAATGGACATACGGCCTGCGTATTCTTGCTTGCTTGGGCACCCATGGATCCATGGGGCAAGAGCGGTCACTTCTACTCTACACCAGAAGTTAAAATATCCAGTTCAGGGGAAGGTTGTCACTGTTTGCGGCAAGGAAGAATTTATGGTAAGCCATCTCAATTCTTTCAAGTACGTAGAAATGGATGGCGAATTCATAGAAACTCCTTGCCAAGAATTTGAAGTTGTGGCCGCCACCAAAATATCCTCCGACGCTCCAAGAGCTGATAAAGTTATCCCCAAGATGGTTTCTCTTAAGGATGCCCGTGTTGTGGTAGAAGAAGGAAACAATGTGATGTGGGGTCAACTCCTTGATATCCCGTTCAAGGTAGATAAGTTTGGTTTAGGTTTCACTTCCCAAGCTTAGAAATAAGTTAGGAGGGATCGTGCTGGAAAGCCGCCTCTCCACCTCAAAAATCATGAAGTGAACACTGTAGAAGACTCCGATGATGAGTGCGCTATTGAAGACTGGATCTACCCAACAACCAAAGGGAAGCTCAACAATTGGCATGCAAAGGATTTCACTCCCGTTTCTTTAATTGAGGAGTAATTACTGTTTACTTTTTTTGTCAATTCAAGAACTCTATGTCTGTAATATTATTTCCAAACAACGACTTTTAAGCCACGTGCCTTGCCCGTGGCACTTTGGTCCATTTGTTGAGGGTTTTGCTCATATTTCATCTATCATATGATCATTTAATATAAACCATTGGATCTCTTTGCATTCAAATTTTATGTTCATTGTCTTTCATTCCCTTTATTACATTTTTCAATAGCCATGTATCTTACATGCGCACACACACACACACACACATTCGCAGATCATCATCCACTCTGGATCTTATTGTTAACAACTCTACTATTGCCAAGTATTATTTCGAAAATCCAATTCACCAAGCCGGAGACGAAGGCGAGGGATATTATGATATACAGCGAGAACTAGCCAGACTTCTATTACAAGAGGAAAAAGCTATTTAACCACATGAAGAGTCAGTAGAGGTTATCAACTTGGGTACTGAGTCAAATAGGAAGGAATTCAGGATCAGCGCTAATTTGGAAAGTAGTGTCAAAAGCAGAATGGTTCAGATGTTGCATAATTATGTGGAATTATTTGTTTGGTCTTATGAAGATATGCCTGGGTTGGATACCAATATTATGGTTCATCGTCTGCCTACGAAGGAAGACTACCCTCATGTTAAACAGAAAGTTCGTTGCATGAGGCCTGATATGTCTGAAAAGATCAAAACCGAAGTAATGAAACAGTTTGATGCAGGGTTCCTAGCTGTAACATCCTATCCTCAATGGGTGGCCAATATAGTGCCAGTGCCAAAGAAAGACGGGAAAGTTCGCATGTGCGTAGACTATAGGGATCTGAACAGGGCAAGCCCCAAGGATGACATCCCTCTACCACACATTGACGTCTTAGTCGATAATACTGCCCAACATAAGGTCTTCTCATTCATAGATGGTTTCTCAGGCTATAACCAAATAAGGATGGTGTTGTACCCCAAAATTTTCCCTTCCATTTCTCATTGATTTCTCACCACAAAGCCCTTGAAGCTCAAGATCCAGTTAGGGTTTCATCTGCTCAAAACCTCTCCTTGCACTGTTGACTCAAATTAGGGTTTGTGTTTGCACAAAGATGTTTTGACCTAAAATGCCTAAGATGACTTTCATGCTTCATATTGGACTCCCAAGTTTACCCATATCAAGTTTCAAGTCTTGATTCCAAGTTTTGCCCAGTCAATTGGACACTTGACCTAGAAATCAACTGTATTGGGGAGTAAGTCAACTGTGGCCAATTGTTAGTCAAACCTCATGAAATTTGACCCACATCAACATTATGAACTCATATGAATCATTTGATCAAGTTTGGATCACAATTCCCCAAGAAATTTGATCAGATCACCAAAAGGGCAAAATGGTAATTTTTAGGGTTTTGACTGCACAAAGGCAATTTTTGACTGTTTGACCTAGCCAATGGCAAACCAAGCTCACACATGGACTCAAGGGCCCCATGGAATTATCTTGACATGATCAACAAACTCAAAAGATCCCAAGTACACAGAATTGACAGTTGAATTTCCCAGTCAATTGATCAATTTTGACTGTATACTGAAAAGTCAAACTTTGACTTTTTGGTCAAAAAATCAAGAGTCAAGATTCATTTTTTATCAAAACATGCTAAATCATGAAACTTGTTCACCAAGAAATCACAAAATGCAAATTAGGGTTTAAAATGGAATTTTTCATAACTTAGAATTTTTCTAAGTTATGAAAAACCCTAATTTTTTCCCAACTTTGCCCCACTTTTTCACCATGATACATTTGGATTCAAACAAAAGTCCAAACATGAAAGTTGTATCTTGTTGCATAATCTACAACTTTGATTCACAAAGTTTTCTCATTTGAAGCTTTCATCTCAAGTTACAAATTTTTGAATAAGGGCACTAAACCATTCTTAACTTAGTGAATTTTTGACCTATTTTGACAAGTTTTTCTACCCCACTTCAAGGCCATTTTCTATATACTTCCACTTGGAATTTCAAATTTCATTTCAAAGATGGATTGTAGTACATATTCCAAGCTTTCCAAAATGTCCAAGAACTTCTCAAACAACCTCATGGTTAGGGAGAATCGAATTTCACAATATAGCAAAAACTCACTTTTGAATTGGCCATTTTTTCATGTTCATAAGTTATGCAAACTTCTCAAAACCAGCATGCCCTTGATTACAGGTCCTTAAACCAAGTTACACTCAATAATTTAATGCTTGTTCATTGTGTCAAAGTGTTATTCTATGAGTTCAAGTGTTGTATACAAGATTAATCCATTTTTAGATAAAGTAAACTATCCATTTTTGCAAAAGTTCACTTTATGTCCAATTGGTAAATCAAGCAAGTACAAACCAAATCTCTTTAGCACAAGATTATGAACAAACTACTCTGATCAAGAGAAGCTTTGCAGCAGGATTAGAGGTCCTCTACTGACCTAAAACACCAACTTGCATTTTGTTGCTTAAAGGTTAAGAAACATTGCATAACTAAAAAAAACTTCCATCTCAGCTTAGATACACAAGAACAAAGTTATCAAACACATTACACACATCATAACCAAGCTATTGCACGAGCCATTTACCTACCAAACATCATCAAACCAAAAAACACCATCAAACTGCAAAAACAGAGTTGCCTCTGCAGTTTGAGTGCCAACTCCTATTCCTCTCAAGCACTCTTGCCAAAACCAGTTCATACACATTCCCTAGCACCTATGCAAGCTAACCATGCCTTGAAACACGACCTGTAACTCCTCTAACAAGTTCCACCATTTTCACTTTTCCATTTTGCAGTTGAAGTTCTACAGCTCAGTTCAAGGTGTCTCAAGGCAAAGTAGATATTGGAGCAGCATCACCACACCTCAAGGAAGCTATACCAATCAGTATCTTGCACTGTAAGCTCCCCATTTGCCAGTTAGAACTTCAGCTGAACAGGTATTTTGGTGAACTCGTATCTCTCTTATTAGGCATCATTAGCTTTAGGTTTGTGAATAAACAATGTCCTACTCATGCCATTGAACATGTACATTCTTTTACTTTTCATTTCTTTTGCCTGAGTTGAGAGAATTTAAGGTTTAAAAATGGCAGAAAACTTAGGTTAAGATTTGGGATTGTTAAAATTCTCTCTCATTTTTGAGAGTTAGGAGATGTTCTTTATATGTTTGAAATCGTGATTCCATGCTTGACATGTTTTGTGTTGAAAGTTTGTGCAAAAGCTCAAAGAATCAGGATGTTTGAATCCCTGTTACACGCGCGCGTTTTTGAGACATTTTTGGCTGAAGGTTGAAGAAGATGCTACGTGGGCTGGGCCTGTGTTATTTTCTTGTTCACACCATATTTTTGATATTGCACCCCCTGAGCCCATTTTGTCCATTTGCTTGATTTTTTGACTTTTCTTTTTTATTTCTAACTTATTTATTTTTGTTAATATTATTAAAAACAAAAAAATATTTTTCCTCACCATTTTTTAATTTATTAGGTATTTATTTGATTTTTTTTTAATTTATACATAAATAAAGGAATGTATATATTTTGTTAAAAATATTAAGAAATATGTAAAAACACATTTAGTTTCATTTTTATTCTATTTTTGCATTCTGAAAATATTTATATAAAAAAAATACTATTTTCTAAAATATTAAATATTATTATTATTATTTATATATATATAATACATATTTAAAATAATACATATATACATATGTTCATTAATATATTTAGGGTAAATACAAAATATATACCCCTTTTATTTTCTTATTAATATTTAATATAAAAAATACATTTTGGACAAATACCTCATTTTATTTTATTTTTGTATATATAGATAAATATTTGTTCATAATAAATAAATGGTATGTTTTATTTAATAGAATTAGGGTTTTACCCTAAATATGAGAATATTCCAAAAATAATTCTTTTCTCATTTTTTATTTACTTGACATAAATAATATTCTTTTTTTATATACACACATGAAAATTCTTTTTTACCTTTTTGCATATTTATTTCAATTTCCATATATTTATGCAATTGTTCATATTGTAAATACTCAAAGCAAATGATGTAATAGTTTAGATTCAATTTCTTGTCAAAATATATCCCCCATTTGAACATTGTACCCCCTCCCTATATTATTGTGATGTAATAGCGTAGGAATTTAAATTTCGCACTTTATCGCTTTCTAAACATACTATGCTAGAATTAGGGTTTGTATGCGAATAAAACGAACAAAAATAGTTGGACCTAATCTTAAGATAAATAAGCATGAAAATGGACAACACATTTCACACTTGCACCCCTAGGGTACTCCACTTTGTTGCCTTCAAATAATTGGGCCATGTTGCATGTTGAACTTCTTTGGGTAAAACAAACAATCAAATGATCATAGTCCCTCAAAATGTTGCTTAAATGAATGATCAAGTCCCTTTTAAAAGAAAATTGCCCAAAGACATTTAACACTATTGCAATTATGGTCTAAATGATGACCCGCGCCCGTCCCTTTAATCTCCTAAAACAAGATTGTCCACCAAATGCAATGGTGGAACAAAATTGTCAAAAGGTTTAAAACATAACAAAAATCTTTGAGAAAACTTTAGGGTAGATAACTCTTAAGTACTTGCCAATTTGCAAAGAAAACACTTGCCTTATTTCAAAACCCACTTCACAAACACTTTCAAAACAAACTTTCAAAAAACCTTGAAACATCTTTCCAAAAGACAAACACCTCTTGTAAAACATTCGAGTAAAGAATTGTTACAAGGGTAGCCTATACAAGGCATCTTTTTCAAAACATTTTCAAAACCACACACCAAGCACCATTTCAAACAATTTAAAACCAATGCAAGTTGATCTAAGCAAGTACCTAAGAGCCCATGGATAACCATGGATAGAAAGGGTGCTAATACCTTCCCTTTCTATAATCTACTCCCCGAACCCAAGAAAAATCTCAAAGGTTTTTGCTGTGCTTTTTAAACCTTTCCTTAGGATAAAATAAAAAGTCGGTGGCGACTCTTGCTCAACCGAAACATTTGCGAAAACAAACGCAAAACCCTAGTCAGTTCTCCCACCGCATCACAGAACTGGCGACTCTGCTGGGGAAATATTTTTTAAGTGGAGTAACCTTAGGGCTTAGATCACCCTCTTGCATGACTAATTGTTTGAATTGATTGCTTTATATCTTGGCTCTATTGTTTGGGTTTGCAATCCTACACCCGGATTTTGGGAAACATTCATAGATAGCAATACGTTGTGGAAACTGTGCGGCGTATACCGACACGGTCGAAGCAATAGCTATATTAGTGCGACATATTTGTGAGTACCGGTAACCCTTGAGTTCAATCAAGGAGAGTACGGGGCCGCTGAGTGGTGTCACTAAGCACTAATGACCTAGAACCTTACTTGACCATCTTGGCCTTTTATTAGGGGTAGTGAGATGACCGGCTTTGGTGCAGTCCGAAGTTGGTAGATACTCGATACTACACTCATTGAGGGTTGTTTTCTTGGAATATTTTGGTCGCTAGTTAAGTGGCTAAACCAAAACAATGAACAATGAAAACAATCCAGTGATATTGAGCTCCTTAGAACCCGGTTACTATTTATAGGACAGGTTTTTAAGCCAACTACACTCAAGAGGGTACTCACCTATGAAACCCCATGCAAGCCTGAAACTAGGGTTTGGTGTGATTTGCTTGTACATATGTTTTGTGCATACATCATAAACATCATGAAACATCATATACATTCACTAACCATTTCAAGGGTTTTGGATCTTCATATTTGTTCTTGTTTTGTAGGACATGGAAATTCCTCGCAGAAATACCATTCAAGTCAACCTTGTGAGAATCTCTCCTCAACTCAAGGAGATCACTTCAAGAATTCCGGAAAATTCATCCTTCAGTGAAAGACATGGTAGACTGCTTAGCCTAGTTAACACCAACATTGAAGAAGACATGATGAAAGTGCTATTCCAGTTCTTTGACCCTCTTCACCACTGCTTCACTTTCCCTTATTATCAGTTGGTACCCACTTTGGAGGAGTTTTCTCAACTCCTAAGAATCCCTATCCTTAATCAACTACCCTTCAACGGTACGGAAAAGGAACCAAAGCCGGAAGATGTTGCTCGAGCATTACATCTTCAACCATCCGACATCAAGGGGCATTGGGAAACCAGAAGTGGCGTCAAAGGATTCTTAGCAAAATTCTTGCTTGAGAAGGCACAAGAATGTTGGAACTCATTGGACCTACAAGCCTTTGAAGAGATTGTGGCACTCCTTATCTACGGGTTGGTCTTGTTCCCAAATCCTGACCAATTGGTAGATGTCAACACCGTCAAAATCTTCTTGTCCAGAAATCCAATACCAACCTTGCTTGGGGACATCCTTCACTCATTTTACACACGAACAATGAGAAAGAGGGGTGTTCTCATGTGCTGTACTCCTATCCTTGCAAGGTGGTTTATTTCGCACCTTCCACAATCTGTCTTGAAGAATGACCAAGGTACAAGGTGGTCCCAACGATTGATGACTCTTACTCATTCTGATGTGCATTGGTGTTCTCGATCTAGAGAAAATGTCATCATTGTCGATCGTTGCGGAGAGTTTCCTAATGTTCCTTTACTTGGAATTAGGGGAGGTATCACCTACAACCCTTGCCTAGCTTTGAGGCAATTTGGATATGCACGGAGGGATGGCCCTCATGACATGTTGATTCCTAGCCTAGTTTTTGACTTCGACAACGATGCGCAAGGACTTCGCCAAAGATTCATCAGAGCTTGGGGAAAACTCAACAAGGTTGATAGCAAGACTCTGGGACACAAGAACTCCATCCCTCTTGAGCCCTATCTCAAGTGGGTACGAGCCCGAGCCCAAAGTCTAATGATGCCTTATCCTCATGTACTCCTAGTGATTTAAGAGCCCGTCAATGAAGGAGAGGTTCCCTACACCATCCTGCATCCAGACATGCCTACATCGTGGGAGGAAATGCAGAGAAGTTAGATTCAGCTCAAGGAAGAACTGAACACTTTTGAAGCTAGCTACTACGCCAGTGAAAAGAAGGTTCTAAAGCTTACCCGCCGACTCCACGAGCAAGAGGCCCTCAACACCTACATCGCACCAAAGAGGATGCGCAATGTCTTTCTGCCTTGAGAAGTTTATTTTGTAACATTTGGCCCATGGGGCATTTATGTACTAACAAATTTCTTCTTGTTAATATGACGTGCGTTCTTCTTTGTCTGAAACAATTTTGAATGTCCTAAATCCTTGAATGCATTGCATACATCAGCATACCATTCATCATGTGCATAAGCAGGTCTCACTCCAGGTTTCCTTATCTATCTGCTGTTTATTTCAGTAGGATGGATCTCGAGCAAACAATCAAAGACCTACAAGCCCATAATGCACAGTTCCAGCAACTCTTGATGACTTTGGTTAAAAGTCAAGAGGATATCAAGACTCATTTGGAGAATAAGGACCCAGTGAAGAAGAAAAAGAGGGTCGGAGTGGCTACTTTGGGGAGAAGATTTGACAGAGAAGCTCGGAGAGTGCTTGAATTTCCTCCCACTTCTGATGAAGGGACTAGTAAAAGAGATCGAGTTGCGGTGCCTTCCGAGTCTGATGCAGAGGAGGAAGAGGTTGAAGAGGATGAAGATTATTCTGACCAGCAATACCCTCCAGCTGATGATAAGTACAAGGGTTTAGAAGACAGATTGGCTGCCATGGAATTGCAAAGGGTACCGGGTTTGGATTTTGAAGACATGGGCTTGGTTGCCGGAATTGTGATTCCCCAAAATTCAAAGTGCCAGTGTTTGTGAGGTATGATGGGTTGTCCTGTCCCAAAATGCATCTCAGGTCCTACGTGAGAAAAATTCAACCCTATACGGCAGATAAAAATCTCTGGATTCATTTCTTCCAAGACAGCCTATCGGGAGCCCAGTTGGAGTGGTTTTATCAACTAGA
This sequence comes from Vicia faba, assembly GCA_948472305.1. Taxonomy (NCBI): domain Eukaryota; kingdom Viridiplantae; phylum Streptophyta; class Magnoliopsida; order Fabales; family Fabaceae; genus Vicia; species Vicia faba. The sequence goes on from OX451738.1 coordinate 548,167,256, forward strand.
AGGAACCAGTGTCAGAAATTGGGAAGATTTGGCCACCGCCTTCTACAAACAATACCAGTACAATTCTGATCTTGCTCCTACTCGTACCCAACTTCAGGGTATGTCACTAGGAACAAGTGAGGGATTCAAAGAATATGCACAAAAATGGAGGGATTTGGCTGGCAGGGTGCAGCCTCCTTTAACCGATCGTGAGCTCGTCGATATGTTTCTTGGGACCCTAACTGGGCCATTTTTCAATCATCTAATTGGTAACTCTTCCGCAGGGTTTACCGATTTGATCTTGACCGGCGAAAGAATAGAAGCTGGCATCAAGTCAGGAAAGATTCAGAAGGGTGTTACTGCAAGTGTTGAGAAGAAGCCTTTTAAGAAGGAGACAGCTATGGTGTATTCTCAGAGAAGAGCAGGGAAGATGGAGCGTCGGCCAACTGTGGGGGCCGTAATGATTCAAAACACTCCGAGTGAGCAGCCTCACTATAACCAGTCTAGACCAAATCAGCAACGGGTGGAAAGGCCACAACGGCAGTTCACCCGTATTAATATGACTCCAGCACAAGTGCTTCCCCATCTATTGAAGTTGAATCTTGCCACCATCAAGGAGGCGCCAAAGAATGTAAATACGTCCTCCCCGCATTATCATGCCAATGCTAAATGCGCCTATCATTCAGACAGTGTTGGACACGACACCAATGATTGTTGGGCACTCAAGCATAAAATCCAAGACCTGATAGAGGCTAAGGAGGTAAAGTTTGACGCTCCAGAAAAGCCTAATGTGATATCTGCACCTATGCCGAAGCACGGCCGAAATATCAATGCCATTGAGGAGGATTTATATGTTGCTGACGTCAGTGATCTGACTACTCCACTGCTAACCATTAAGTTGAATTTGTTAAGGGCCGGGATCTTCCCGGGATGTAAAGAAGACTGCTACTGTTGCCACTCTCTGCCGTTTGATTGTCCGCTATTAAAGAAAGGCATCCAAGGCCTTATGGATAGCCGACAAATTCTGTTCGAAAAAGTTTCTGCTGTTCCAGTTCATGTTGAAAATGTCTCAATCATAACCATTCACGCCAATCTTTCCGAGGCCATCAAAAAGCCAGTTAAGATTACACCAGCTGCAAAATCTGTTCCTTTAAAGATAACAATGCCAGGGCTTGTTCCCTATGTTTCTGAGAAGTCGATACCTTGGAACTATGGTGGTGACATCTACTACCATGGTATCAAGCAGGTTGAAGTAATTGAAGAAAGTTCAGATGATGAAGAATCCAGCATTAGTAACATTGCGGGCACCAGCAAAATCACCAGAAGCGGGAGAATATTTTCTCCAGAGATTGCCCCTCCAAGAGCAGTCTTTGGACCCTCATCAGCTAAAGAAGTCATCCCTGCACCAGTAAAGCTCTCTGCTAGAACTCCTTTGATTGAAGAAGTTGTTATTCCTAGTGCTGTCTCTCCTACCATTGCTGATAAAGGAAAGGGAATACAGGATGAGCCCGTCAGGACGAGGGCTCAACCCTTGGTGATCCCGGAGGCCTCCAAGAAAGAAATGGACGAGATCTTGAGGATAATCAAGAGAAGTGATTACGATGTGGTGGAACAGTTGGGGTAAACCCCCTCCAAGATCTCCATGCTGGCACTTTTGCTTTGCTCAGAAGCGCACGCTCAAGCTTTGATAAAGTTTCTGAAGGCAGCCCATGTGCCCCAAGAAACCTCTGCGGACCAATTTCAACATTGCGTGGCTAGTCTGACTGCGGATAATGGATTAGGTTTTTCTGATGCCGACCTAACCCCTAAAGGCCGAAACCACAATGATGCTTTGCATATTTCAATCGAGTGTCGCGGAACCACCCTTGCACATGTTTTGGTTGATACCGGTTCGTCACTGAATGTTTTGCCTAAGAAGGCCTTGGACCGGCTAGATTGCGAAGGGTTGGAATTGAAGCCGAGTGATATTGTCGTCAGAGCTTTCGATGGGTCGAAAAGAATGGTCCATGGAGAGGTTGAAATTCCCATCAAGATAGGTACTGAGGTGTTTAAATCCACTTTCTATGTAATGGACATCCGTCCATCATATTCCTGCCTACTGGGTAGACCTTGGATACACCATGCGGGGGCAGTCACCTCCTCCTTGCATCAGATGCTGAAGTATCCTGTCAAGGGAAAGATCATCACTGTCCACGGCGAAGAAGAGTACATGATTAGCCATTTAAATTCTTTCCGGTATGTGGAGGTTGAAGGAGAGTTCATTGAGACGCCGTTTCAACATTTCGAAGAAGTTCTTCCTGAAATAGCAGTAACAAAGTTGGCAGCTGAGGCACCAAGACAGATGGCCAGGATGGCATCTCTGGAGGATGCAAGAGCCGCAATCAAAGAAGGGAAGAATTCAGCGTGGGGGAAGTTACCTGACATTCCGCATAAGACCGACAAGTTTGGATTAGGTTTCACAGCCGCTGGCCAAAAAGCTATGCGCTAGTCAAAGATTGAAAAAGCGCCAGTCAAAATTTCTCCTTACAGAATCAACGCCCTGGAAGATGAAGAAAAGGAAAGCAACATTGAAGAGTGGATTTATCCAACTGTCAGAGGAGGATTGAGCAATTGGGAGGCTAAAGACTTTGTCCCCATCACTTTTATTCATCAGTAATTTATCTGTTAAACATTTCTTATTTGGTCTGTAATATTTTACTTTCAAACAATCCGTACACTATCTTTTCACCTCCTGCCTTGCCCGGGGCATGTAGGTCCACTTGTAAGGGTTTTGACTATTTTTCATATTCATATGCCATGTTTAATGATTCATTGGACGTTTTTCATTTGATAAACTGCTTATGTTCATTTTCTTTCCTTTTGCATTTTTTGTTTGTTTAAGGATGGCTATCCCTTACACACACCCACACTCACCAATGCAGGTACCCATCCACTCCGGATTCCATGGGTGACTATTCTTCTGTATCTTTCAATAACTCTGAAGATCTGGTCAATCTAGCCGAGTATGAAGATGACGAAGGTTGTGAAGTACCCGGGGAACTAGCCAGACTTCTGCAACAAGAGGAGAGGGCCATCTTACCGCATGAAGAGCCATTGGAAGCTGTTAACTTGGGAACCGAGGAGAATCGGAAGGAGGTGCAAGTGGGTGCCAACCTGGAACCAAAAGTCAAGGAGCGCTTGGTACAGTTGCTGAATGAGTATGTTGAAATCTTCGCTTGGTCCTATGAAGACATGTCGGGTCTAGACACAGACATCGTGGTTCACCGTCTCCCCACGAGAGAAGACTGTCCACCAATCAAACAAAAAGTTCACCGAATGAGGCCTGACATGTCCGAGAAGATCAAGGAAGAAGTAATGAAGCAGTTCGACGCCGGCTTTCTGGCTGTTACGTCCTATCCTCAATGGGTCGCTAACATTGTGCCAGTACCTAAGAAAGATGGCAAAGTCAGAATGTGTGTGGACTACCGAGATTTGAACAGGGCCAGCCCTAAAGATGATTTCCCGCTACCTCATATTGACATCTTGATCGACAATACAGCTCAGCATAAAGTGTTTTCCTTCATGGACGGATTCTCGGGCTACAATCAAATCAAAATGGCTCCCGAGGATATGGAGAAAACAACTTTTGTTACACAATGGGGCACTTTCTGTTACAAAGTGATGCCGTTCGGGCTGAAGAATGCAGGGGCAACTTATCAACGCGCCATGGTAGCTTTATTTCATGACATGATACATCATGAGATTGAAGTTTACGTAGACGATATGATAGCTCGATCACAAACGGAGGAAGAGCACCTTGAGCATTTGGAGAAGCTGTTTGCCAGGTTAAATCCAAGTAAATGCACTTTTGGAGTTAGGTCTGGTAAACTCCTGGGATTTATTGTAAGCAACAAAGGCATTGAAGTCAATCCGGCAAAAGTAAAAGCAATACAAGAGATGCCTGCTCCCCGCACTGAAAAGGAGGTTAGAGGATTCTTGGGGCGCATAAACTATATTGCCAGATTCATCTCACATCTGACTTCTACCTGTGAGCCAATTTTCAAACTCTTGAAGAAAGATCAGGTAGTGGAATGGAACGACGATTGTCAAGCTGCTTTTGATAGAATCAAGGAGTATTTACTAGAACCTCCTATTCTGATGCCACCAGTCGAAGGAAGACCATTGATCATGTACTTAACCGTCTTGGATAACTCAATGGGGTGTGTTTTGGGCCAGCATGACGAGTCTGGTCGAAAAGAGCATGCTATTTATTACCTTAGCAAAAAGTTTACCGACTGTGAGACTCGCTACTCACTGCTCGAGAAAACTTGTTGCGCTTTGGTATGGGCTGCTCGCCGACTAAGACAGTATATGCTGACTCATACTACCTTGTTGATATCCAAAATGGACCCTATCAAGTATATTTTCGAGAAGCCCGCTTTATCTGGAAGGATAGCTAGATGGAAAATGATCTTAACCGAGTATGACATCCAGTACACCACCCAAAAAGCTATAAAAGGGAGTGTACTAGCTGACCATCTGGCTCATCAGGCTATCGAAGACTATCAACCCATGAGATTTGACTTCCCAGACGAGGACATCATGAATCTGGACAACGTTGAAAGTGTCGGACCGTATGACGGACCCGAAAAGGGATCCCGATGGACCCTGTACTTTGATGGTGCTTCAAATGCACTTGGAAACGGTATTGGCGCAGTACTCATTTCTCCGGAAGGTTGTCACACTCCTTTCACGGCCCGACTTTGTTTCAGCTGCACAAACAACATGGCTGAGTATGAAGCTTGCATCTTTGGTCTCGAGGCTGCTATAGACTTGGGGATCAAATCTTTGGTCGTATTTGGGGACTCGGCTTTGGTCATCAGCCAAATCAAAGGAGATTGGGATACCAAGCATCCTAATCTTATCCCATACAAAGAACATGTCCTGACATTGTTGCCGCATTTCGAGCAAATTACCTTCGAGCATTTCCCGCGAGAAGAGAATCAGCTAGCCGATGCTCTAGCCACAATGTCCTCCATGTTTAAACTCAACTGGGATAACGAGGCTCCCCAAATTACCATCAAGCGAATGGATGAACCGGCACATTGCCACGAGATTAATACCGAAGAAGTAGTGGAACAACCTTGGTTCCATGAAATCAAAAGGTATCTCGAGACCAGAGATTATCCTGAAGGAGCTTCCGTAAATGACAAGAAGTTCTTAAGGAAATTCGCTGCTAAGTTCTTCCTGAGCAACGACATCCTTTACAAACGAAGCCATGATTGTGTATTACTCCGATGTGTGGATAAAGTTGAAGCAGAGTTGATCATGACTGATATACACAGCGGCACATTTGGCACTCACTTGAGCGGGCATACAATGGCTAAGAAGATCCTAAGGGCAGGCTATTACTGGTCTACCATGGAAGTCGACTGCCATCAACATTCCCGTACTTGTCACAAGTGTCAAGTCTATGCTGACAAAGTTCATATTCCTCCGGTTCCCCTCAACGTCCTGACTGCTCCGTGGCCCTTTGCAATGTGGGGCATTGATATGATTGGAGAGATCAAGCCCACGGCTTCCACCGGACATCGCTTCATCCTGGTTGCCATTGACTACTTCACTAAATGGGTCGAAGCAGCTTCCTTCGCCTCTGTCACCAAAAATGTGGTTGCTCGCTTTATCAAGCAAAATCTCATATGTCGGTATGGTGTTCCAGACAGGATCATCACGGACAACGGTACAAATCTGAATAACACAATGATCACTGCATTATGCGAACAGTTCAAGATTTATCATCACAATTCATCTCCCTATCGGCCGAAGATGAACGGTGCTGTTGAAGCTGCAAACAAAAACATTAAGAAGATCATTCAGAAAATGACAGTCACTTACAAAGACTGGCATGAGATGTTATCGTTTTCTCTGCATGGATACCGTACGACGACACGTACTTCAACTGGGGCAACCCCATTTTCTTTGGTTTATGGCATGGAAGCTGTTTTGCCTATGGAAGTCCAGATCCCTTCTTTAAGGATTATGAAGGATGCAGGTTTGAATGAAGATGATTGGATGCAGACCCGACTTGATCAACTCAATCTGATCGATGAGAAGCGACTTGCTGCTATATGCCATGGTCAGACGTATCAAAAGCGGATGATCAAGGCCTTCAATAAGAAAGTCAGACGTCAAGTATATCGAGTCGGGGATCTCGTAATCAAGCGGATTATCTTGCCGCAAAGTGATCCCAGGGGCAAATGGACTCCTACATATGAAGGACCATTTGTGATCAAAAGCATATTTTCTGGTGGTGCAATGATTCTGACTACCATGGACGGCGACGATTTGCCGCACCCTGCGAACGCAGACATAGTCAAAAGATACTACGCATAAAATAACCCGACAAGTCGAAAACCCGAAAGGGCGGCTTGGGCAAAAATGGGCATCCCGGTGAACCGAAAACCCGAAAGGGCGGTTCAGGCAAAAATTAGGGATAAAAACGAAAAAAATCTGTACACCCGGCAAGTCGAAAACCCGAAAGGGCGGCTTGGGCAAAAAGGGGTTTCCCGGTGAATCGAAAACCCGAAAGGGCGATTCAGGCAAAAGTTAGGGAATTAAAGCGTATGATTATGTCTCGTCGGATCACTTCAAAGACAATCTCTTCATCAACCGGTTCCAGGCTTCTGATAAATCCCGTCATCGTCAAGTGAAGCATTGAATGGACAGATATTCAGGGTTGTGAAAGCTATGGCAGAATGGAATCCCATGGAATTATTTCACATAGCCACCCTTTGTTTTGTATAAATCTTTCAATATTTATGACATAATCCTCTTACTAGGATGATTGTCTCCTTTGTACAAACATACTCAAAGAAAATCAATACAAATACTTTCCCCAGAAATTTGTGTCATTTCCCTTTTCTTTTTCTCTTGCACTATTTTGTTTTATTTTGAGAAACGTCCAATGTTTTCTTAAATAGGCATATGCATTTGAAACATAATCACTCCCTAGATGAACCTAAAAAAGAAGATTACTGATAGGATGAAGGTACAGATGGATATCTTGACACCCTTTCGAGGGAAACCCCCCAAGAGATTTGGAATCCACATCCTTAGTGAACCCTGAGGTTTATCTCCAGCAGACTCTCGAAGCTTATCCCCAGTAAGGTTCCGGAAGGTATTCCCCCGCAGAGCACGAACGTCTCTCCCGAGCTTTATTCAAAGTTATTCCCCACAAAGGCTTATAACTGGGTTATCCTCAGCTAACAGCCACAGAAGATCGCACTCGCCAGAATTCTTCCTATCCCCAGCGGAGTTCATCAAGAGTTTCCCAACACAACTTATCAATATGATCCCCAGAGGAGCTTATCCTTATTATCCCCAGCCAGAGGATCCTCCAGAACTCATTTCCCCTCAGAATTTAAGTTTCAGTATCCCCAGCCGAGCTAAAACTTCAAATTGTCAATCCCCAGCGGAGCCAGACTAATGAGCCTTCTCCCCACAGAGTCTTAGAAAGAGAAATCTTGAGTTCCCCAGTAAGATCGCCAGAGTTACTTCCCATCAAATTGAAGATTCTCAGTCTTACCTCCCCAGCATGAGTCTACTAGATTGATACTCCCCAGTAGAGGTCATCAGGAATTCTCTTTTCCAGCGGCAGCCAAGGATTTATTTTTCCCAGCAGCAGTCAAGATGTTTTTATCTTCGGCCACCTCGGATTCATTTATCCTCAGCAAGATAGCTCGTCAGCTTACATGCGCATTCATCACATTCATGTCATAAACATTGATGTCACGTAGATTGCATCATGCATCATAACATTGCATACAACTAATTCCTTACCTTTTCAGGAAAGATCAGTCGACAGACTATTGCTTATTCAACTTTAAGATTTCTGAAAACAGTTCACGGGTTCTCCAAGTAACGGATGTTAACCTATCACTTGTTCAGTTTCTTCTCAAGACTTCTGAAAACAGTTTATGGATTCTTCCCAACAACGGATGTTAATCTATCGACTTGTTCAGATGCAACTTCTGAAAATAGTTTACGGACGCTTCCCAATGACGGATGCTGCTCTATTGCTTATTCAACTTCAAGATTTCTGAAAACAGTTCACGGGTTCTCCAAGTAAACGGATGTTAACCTGTCACTTGTTCAGATTCTTCTTCAAGACTTCTGAAAACAGTTTATGGATTCTTCCCAACAACGGATGTTAATCTATTGACTTGTTCAAATGCAACTTCTGAAAACAGTTTACGGACGCTTCCCAACAACGGATGCTGCTCTATTGCTTATTCAACTTCAAGACTTCTGAAAACAGTTTACGGGTCCTCCAAGTAACGGATGTTAACCTATCGCTTGTTCAGTTTCTTCTCCAAACTACTGAAAACAGTTTACAGATTCCTCCCAACAACGGATGTTAATCTTTTGCTTGTTCAGACCCCCCAGTTCAGAGATGGTCCCAAGCCTGGACACCTTCCTGATATTCCCTTCCAGATGGCATCTCTAAGCCCACTACACCAAATTTGTCTTTTAGCAGCACCCCTACTAAAGCGCTTTTTGTAAAAAGCGCTGTTATAGGTTGCGCTAAAACAAAATAAAAAAACACGCTAAAAAAGCGCTCTTAAAGGGGGGGGGGGTTACAAAAGCGCTTTCAGAAAGCGCTCTTAGAGGCTGGGGTACGAAGGCGCATTTGAAAAGCGCTCTTATAGTGGGGGGGTATGAAAGCGCTTTCTGAAAGCGCTCTTATAGGGGGCTTATGAAAGCGCTTTCAAAAGCGCTGATATAGGGGGTGGGGTACAAGAGCGCTTTTATCCTCAAAAGCGCTGGTATAGCCTTAGTTACGAAAGCGCTTTTCAAAAGCGCTGTCATACCCTCTTTACAATTAAAAATTTTTAAAACAAGAAATCGTTCATTCTCACAAAATCTTGCATTCTCAGAAAACTCTTGCATTCTCAGAAAACTCACAAAATCGTTTCAAAATCTTGCATTCTCAGAAAACTCACAAAATCGTTTCCAAATCCCTAAGCTTGGAATCGTCTTCAATCGTTTCCAAATCCCTAAGCTTGGAATCGTCTTCTCCGTTCTCAATCGTCTTCTTCGAAAGAAAAAAAGCTTGGAATACTTAAGGATCAAGAGCTTGCTTCATCAAGTCGTCTCCAATATTTCATCATCATCTTCTTCCTAGAGGTGAGTTCATAGTTAAATTTTAGCTTTGAGAGAAAAATCCATGGTTGGGAAGTTAGGGTTTGTGTTGTTGTTGTTATGAACATGAAACTTGATGACGATACATGCTTACTTGTTTTGAGGACTAATAATTTTTAAATTGTAAATAATTATATCCTAGTTAAATTGACAATCACAAGTTTATAAAAAATTCAGACAACATGTCATATTGCAGCAATACACCACTTGTTATATTGCTTATATATACTCCTATGCCATAAACAGGGACAACATGTCTTGTGACATGAAAATGTATTACAGTTTTACATGCAATATTATGAACAAAAATATACTGTAGTTCCTTTCAACATAGGAGTTTTGAAAAGTGTGGAATCAAGGATTGGCTCCAACAAAAACTGAATGAAAAGTGAACTAAAAGCAAGGCTGAAACTGAATGGAATGCAATTATGCAGGTGATTTATCTCTTATATTTGAAATGGGGCTGGAGCTTGATTGGAGAGATATTAGTGATATTGGATTTGGCCTTTGAGATGTTAAAAGCACTTGCCAATTAAGAATAACTAACTAAGGTTTAAATTAGTTATCAACATCCTTTAATGTGAAGCTTATATTAATTACGTTCTCTTTTGTCTCTCAAGTGTTAGATAGGAAAATTAATTTTGACCGAAATATAAATGAGAAGACTAATATCTAAAGGTTATAGATAAAAATGTAGTGTCAAATTTTCTTCACATGCTTGTTCTTGTCAAATTCTCTCCTGACTAGCATGTTACAATCTAAATATTCCTTCACTTCAAATATATTTACTGATCTATAAAACTTAATCATGATTGCTTAATTATTACATATATATACTTACTATTACTAACTATTCTAGTGCCAAAGAAGGACTATGCTTAAGCCTTCTATATGTTAATTTATTTCTTATTTTGTCTTTATAATAAAAGCTAACATCAGATATGTTTTATTTGGATTTTTCCGAATAAAGTGAATGAAAAGAACATATGTTTGTGGTTAGCAAAACTGATGTTTTGATTCTAAGGAGTGTTGTTTGCATGCTGTCATTGATGTAATATCTAAGCATGACAATGTGGTAAAATATATTACTTATACAAATTTTGAAGAATTTGAATGAAATACTTTATGCTATATTCTTATAGAAACTAGCAAACTTGTAATAGTTTTGTCATGAGCGATACATGTAATATGTCTTTGTTCAATCATGTTTGCAAATTGTCTTCTTAAGCATCTTCAACAATGCAAAATAGTAAAATAGAAATGGAATTTCCTTGTCTTATTCCTCTAGAACAGTTGAAAAAGCTTGTTGCCTTGTCATTAACTAAATTGATAATTTGGTTGAATGAAGTATTGTTGTAATTCAATTGCAAAATATAATATTAAAGCCAAAGTTCTTAAGCATATAGAATAAATAACTCCATTTTGAGTATCAAATGCTTTTTTTTTATATCAATTTTCATAGCCATGTTTCTTTCAAAAGATTTCTTGTACTATGTCTCATATGAATCCTCTCCGATTCTCTAAGACTATTTTTGGAGCCAATCTAATAAGCTTAACAGTTATGATCTTGCAATAAGTTTAAAGTTTTCTATTGTAAATGTTCCATGAAATTTGGATATCCAAAATAATATTGTTAAAGTTAAAAGTGGGTAGGGTCCAATTTTGTGTAAACAACTGTATAAGTAAGGCTATGACTTATTTATCAATCAATGTAAAACTCAGTATACCTGGTAACTATTCATCAGTAAGATTTGTGATTTTATTTTTCAACGAAAATATGAAAAATATATAATTTTCTCTTACACATATGATATAGACCTCTAGTTATATTTATTAGGATTAGTTCAGTTCATTAAGATTTATTATTTTATTTATTTTTAGTTAGTATTTTTTGAATTTTTAAATTTGAATGTCCTATTTTTAAGAAAAGATTTAGGTTAAAACATAAGCTACCTATTAACTAGTAATTTTAGGAGAAACCAATCACAAACTCCGCCACTGCCGCCTGCATAGGTCTTAAGAACATATTTTCAGTTGGTTACAATACTTCCTTCCTACCACTTCATCAACAAAGGTCATGGCTACGGAATATCCTGAACATGCTCAGGATATTCCGTAGCCATGACCTTTGTTGATGAAGTGGTAGGAAGGAAGTATTGTAACCAACTGAAAATATGTTCTTAAGACCTATGCAGGCGGCAGTGGCGGAGTTTGTGATTGGTTTCTCCTAAAATTACTAGTTAATAGGTAGCTTATGTTTTAACTTAAATCTTTTCTTAAAAATAGGACATTCAAATTTAAAAATTCAAAAAATACTAACTAAAAATAAATAAAATAATAAATCTTAATGAACTGAACTAATCCTAATAAATATAACTAGAGGTCTATATCATAATGTCTTGCAACAGTGGTTTAAAATTATTATGCCTTACAGTGTAGCTTTTTTGGTGAATATCATTATATTATATATCTTTTTTTGAATTTCTTTTCAATATGCTTGAAATAGATAGATCAATCAATGTCTCTAATATTGCTCTTTAGATATTGTTTAACATCCAGCATATGGCTTAGTAGTAGTAAGCTTAGATGCTGAGTTTGTATAGTTAAGAGTGTGAATCTGCTGAAATTAAATGCTGAGTTTGTATAGTGAAGTGAAAATATGGATTAAGGGATAAAATGTGTATAATTGATATTGATATAACTGTAATCATAAATTTTAGTCATTGTATTTTGATATTTGTTGACACATCTACTATACATACAATAAAAATTTTAAACAAGACTATCAAAAATTAAGTTCAAACTTAAAACATCTTTTTATTTAAAAGAGATTTCTTACAATTTTAATTTCATATATTTATCTATCGTTAAGTGAGGTACTTACTAACTTTGTGAATTGAATTCGCCATAGGGGTTACTTGTGAAGAGTGAAAGTTTGACCGTTTTTGTTTAGCTTAATTAAGACATGGATAAGACATGGATGAATTCAAACCGATTGTCGAAAGAGTACGAGAAAGGGGTATGGGAATTTGTTGAGTTTGCGGTTGCGCACTCCAAAGACCCGCTTCGAATGCCGTGTCCTTGCTTGGGTTGCTGTTATGCCGGGGGTAAGGTTGACGGGAATCAGTTGGGATCTCATTTACTACAGTTTGGAATTGATAGAAGTTATACATGTTGGACAATGCATGGTGAGAAAAGTACCGGGAATGCTGAGTCGAGTTGTAATAGGAAGTATGCTTCAAACGACGATTGCACAGACACATACGATTGTGATCGAGTCGAAGAGATTGCAGAAGCGCTTGAAGAAGATCTTGCGGATTGTCCCAAAATGTTTGAGAGGTTGGTAAGCGATGCAGAGAAACCGTTGTATGTTGGTTGTTCAAAATTCACAAGATTGTCTGCGGTGTTAAAGTTGTACAACTTAAAGGCGGACAATGGATGGTCGGATAAAAGTTTCACAGAGTTATTAGCCCTTATGAAAGATATGCTACCAGAGGATAATGTTCTTCCCAATCGAACGTATGAAGCCAAAAAGATGTTGTCTTCTATTGGAATGAGCTATGATAAGATACATGCATGTCCAAACGATTGCGTTTTGTTTCGAAACGAGTATGCAGTGTTGAATGAGTGTCCTAAATGTGGTGCCCCTCGATATAAGAAAAAGTTGTCTCCTGATAAAGTCTTATGGTATTTTCCTATAATTCCGAGATTTAGACGCATGTATCGTAGTGAGACCGATTCAAGACACTTGACTTGGCATGCAGATGAAAGAATTATTGATGGAAAGTTGCGACATCCGGCAGACTCACCACAATGGAGTAAAGTTGATACTGAATATCCTGAATTTGGAAAAGAAGCAAGAAACCTTCGGTTGTCATTGTCTACTGATGGAATGAACCCGCATGGTATTCAAAGTATCTCGCATAGCACATGGCCTGTGATTCTTATGATTTATAACTTACCTTCGTGGCTATGTATGAAGCGTAAGTACATGATGTTATCTATGCTAATTTCTGGGCCTAAACAACCAGGGAATGACATAGACGTATACTTGGCACCCTTAATCGAAGATTTAAAGTTTTTGTGGGAGAGAGGTGTGGAGGTTTACGATGGGTATAGGAAAGAAAGTTTCAACTTGAGGGCGATGTTGTTTGGAACAATTAATGATTTTCCAGCATACGGAAATCTATCCGGGTACAGCAACAAGGGTCAAAAGGCGTGTCCTATTTGTGAAGATGAAACCGATACGACACGATTGGCGCTTTGTCAGAAGAATGTCTTTCTCGGCCATCGTAGATTCTTAAATTCTAATCATCACTACCGTGGGTGGAGAAAAGCATTCAATGGAGAGGCCGAACATCGTACAGCCCCGCCTTTTTTGTCAGGTGATCAAATTTTTGAAAAGGTGAAAGATGTGAGCACTCAGTTTGGCAAGCCTTTTGCACATTCAATTGTCAAGGGTGGGTGGAAGAAGAAGTCAATTTTCTTTGAACTTCCATATTGGAAGTCGTTGTACGTAAGACATTTCCTGGATGTTATGCATATTGAAAAAAATGTATTTGACAGCGTTATAGGTACGCTACTCAATATACAAGGAAAGTCTAAGGATGGCGTTAACATAAGGAATGACATGGTAAACATGGGGATGAGAACTGAATTGGGGCCCGTGACGAAAGGAAGACGAACATATCTGCCACCTGCTGTTTACACTCTATCTAGAAAGGAGAAGAAAACATTGTGTAAGTTCCTCAGTGAAGTAAAAGTTCCAGAAGGCTACTCTTCAGATATTAGAAGACTTGTGTCCATGAAAGACCTCAAGTTAAAGAGTTTGAAGACGCATGATTGCCATGTTATAATGGAACATTTTTTACCAATAGGTATACGTTCTATTCTGCCAGAAAAAGTAAGAAGCGCAATAACTAAGCTGTGTTTCTTCTTCAGGTCTATTTGCAGTAAGGTGGTCGATCCCGCGATCTTACCAACATTGCAAAATGAGATAGTTGTTACTTTATGTGATCTTGAAATGTATTTTCCTCCCTCGTTTTTTGACATAATGGTTCATCTAGTCGTTCATCTTGTGAAAGAGACACAACTGTGCGGACCAGCTTATATGAGATGGATGTACCCTGCTGAACGTTATATGAAAATATTAAAAGGGTACGTGAAAAACAGAAGTCGACCAGAGGGTTGTATTGCCGAGCGATACGTTGCTGAAGAAGCGGTTGAGTTTTGTACTGAATATCTGTCAAACGTTCAATCAATTGGACTCCCCAAATCTCATATTGTCGAAAAAAAAGAAGGAAAAAGGCTAATTGGAAATAAAGTTGTGACAGTATCAATGGTCGAACGGGATCAAGTGCACTTGTATGTTCTGCACAATGAGATTGAGGTTGAGCCGTTTGTTGAAATGCACAAAGTTGTTCTCCGAGATTTAAATCCAAATAGAAATGAGAACTGGATAGTACGAGAGCACAATCGAAGTTTCATACCGTGGTTTAGAGATCATATTTATTCAAAGTATCGTTCAGATCCTGCTTCAGTAACAGAAAGGTTGAGATGTTTAGCCTATGGTCCATCTGTAATTGTGCTTTCTTATAGCGCATACGCAATTAATGGATACACATTTTATACCAAAGAACAGGATGATAAAAGTACTATGCAAAATAGTGGTGTTACCTTGGTAGCTGAAGCTATGCACATATCAAGTGCGAATGACTTAAATCCGAAATTTGCAAATTTGTCATATTTTGGGGTTATCGAGCGCATTTTGGTGTTTGATTACGCGAAGTTTCAGATTCCTGTATTTGGTTGCAAGTGGGTTGAAAATAATAGTGGCGTACGAATGGATAAGTCAGGATTTTTGCAAGTGGATCTCAATAGGGTAGGGTACAAAGATGAGCCTTTCATTCTAGCCTCTCAAGCTAAACAAGTGTTCTATGTCAATGATCCGACAAGTACGAAATGGTCTATAGTGCTTTTATCTAACAAAATAGTTGATGAAAAAATTGAAGATCAAGGTGATATTGGTGTTGGCATTGAATCTTGTACAAGAAACGATCAAAATGAGAATGAATCTTGTATTAGAAATGATCATAATGAGGGTATTTGGATCAATCCAACCGTCCGCATTGTTAAGAGACGCGTAGTACACAATCCTACCAAGAAAATAAAGAGACGTTAGTGATAAAGTTAGTGTTAATAGTGTCAATGTTTTAGTTTGTTTGATACAGGTTCAAAATTTGAAGCATTTTTTCTGTGTCAATGTTTCTTGGAATTGGATTAGTATATATTTTGTATGCTATGATGACTTGTTGCAATGATGAAACTTGATTGTTGTTGTTATATGTCGCTATGAGGTCGATATTGATGATGGTACTGTAATGTTAGTTTAATGGTGTAATTTTTTGAAATGTTTCTCATATAAAGTTAGTGTTAATAGTGTACTAATGTGCTTTAGTTTGTTTGATACAGGTTCAATGGCTCCAGATAGAGATGCTCCACCTGAAAACCCACCTGAAAACTCACAAGAAAACTCACAAGAAAGAGTTGCTTCGGATACAAATGCTCCACCTGATACTGAAGCAAAAGAGGTTGCACGAGGCATCACTATTATGAAGGGAATCATTCGACATAGAGACCAAGGATTAGTATACCGATTGGAATGGAATTCTGATAATCAACCAATTGGTCCTAATTCTGCAAAGTTGACAAGTTATATTGGTACACTTGTCCGTATGCATATTCCGGTCTCCGTAGCTACCTGGAAATCGAAAACGAAAAATTTAGAATTGGAGGAGAAAAAACAAGCGATTTGGGAAGAGCTTCAGGTATATATCATATATGGTTAATTGTTGTTATTATCTTGACGATAAATTGTTTAAATTACTTATACTAACACACTATGCGTACGTTTTTTTGCAGAGGACTTTTGAGATACCAGATGAACGTAAAAGCTACATACTTAGTTTGGTCGGCAAAAGATATAGAGGGTGGAAAAGTTTTTTGACAAACACCTATCTTAAGGATAAAGATGGAAAATTTCTTGAAGAGGCACCGGGACGGCCAACAAAGTATGCGACCTTCATTGATGAAGCAGATTGGGCTGAGTTTTTAAAGCAAAGAGATGAAGCTTTTCAGAAAAAGAGTGCCACGAATAGTAAGAGAGCATCCAAACCCGCGTATCCATACAAGAAAGGGCGTTTGGGATATGCACGCTTAGAGGATAAAATTGTAAGTAAATAGAAATGCGTTTTAATTAATTGTCTACATGTGCATGTTTTAATTGACGATTTTATCGTTTGTGTCAATGCATAGTTAGAGGAGACTAAAAGTGAGGAAGCTTCACTTCCTGTACATGTGTTGTGGAAGGAAGCTCGTGTGGGCAAGAATCAAGCTCTCGATCCCGATGTTCAGAGAGTTTATACTGAATGTGTAAGTATAATACTGTGTCTTTAATTAAATCAAATGTTTTTTAATATATAAATGATTTTTTATCTCCACTAATAATTATTTAAATGTAAATGAATTACAGGAGACCTTGTCGCAATCGGCATCCACCGGTGAGGAGAGCGTACTTAGTAGAGTACTAGATGCTCCCGAGTATCCCGGTCGGGTGAGGGGTAAGGGTCATGGTGTGACTCCAACCTCTTTTTATAAGAGTTCTAGGAGAAGATCAAATCTTACCAATGAAGAAGTGTTGCAAAAGTTGCAGGAATTGCAAGCACAGGTCTCTGAATTGCAAAGAGATAAAGATATGTATATGAGAGAAAAATGCAACACTTCATCGGTGAGAGAAACTAGTGATAAGGCTAGTATCAACTATCAAAAGAAATTTCCCGAGGTAATTATAAGTTTTTTTCCTTACAAACTGTTCTATTTTCTTAATGATAATGACTTTATATTTTCTATTTGTTTAGGGCATTTCATCTTGCCAACTATACTTATCGTCACCGAATTATCGACTAGTTGACAAGGGAAAAGTGCACAACACTTCGGGAGATTTACTTCACCACAGACCCCTCCCGGATGGACACCTGAAAGTATCGGTGGATGTTGTATTAGATCGTGATGCGATTCTACCGGTACCTGACATGGTCTCAGAGACGACATTGCTGCGAGATGCAATAGGATCATTTGTTGCATGGCCCTCGGAGCTCATTACCATTAGTGATGAGGTATACTGAAAACGATTATGAATCATTTAGTTTTCGAATGTCAATTCTAAACCGTTTATTAATTATTTTTTACATTTTAATTTTAGACTGCTCCTATAAAACCCGCAATTAAGGGTAAAGGGATTTTACAGGAGGAGGAGTCTGTTGCATCACTAAAAGAGGTACATTTAAAGTGTTAATATATAGTCTGAATCTAAATCTGCATGATTTTATATTTTACCTAACTTATATGATTTTTAGGCATCCGCTCGGGAGTCACAACAAGTGACGCAGCAGGTTCGTAGCTTACCACCCACTGGTCCTCCGAAGCAAGCGGCAAAAAAAGGCGGTGCTTTTGTGCCTCGATACCGTTCGACACTCGCAACAATGGTTGATATGTCCGATTTGAAGGATGGTGGTTTACGTGAAATCAACATGGATGAAAGTGTCTTCGGTATTGAATTCCCGTCACATATTACATTTGATGACTTGGAAGAGATTTTTAGGCATGATCAACTAGGCGTCAGTAATATGCACTCATACATCCGGTAATATTCACTCATCCGATATATTATTTAATTAGTCCCACAATATAATTTATTTACACATTTCAATGAAAATAATCTAATGTTTATTATGTTTTTATTTAAGGTTGTTGTATGACAGAGTGTTGCGCGGGACTGCATTGTCTAACAGATTCCGTTTCGTGTCTTCCGCCCATTGCAGCGGAATGACAATTGCTTCGGAACCGGAATCAGTTAGACAACGCTTAGTAGATAGATTCATGTCCACCGGCAATACAGAAAGTCTGCATCTTTGGGCGTATAATACCCGACCAGTAGGGTTAGTTTCTCATTCTTGGTTCATCTAATCTCTGTTTCTTTTGTGTATAGCAAAATTTTCATATAACCTATTGTTTTAATTTATAGAGCACACTGGTTGCTGCTTGCTATCAACCCGATAAGAGAAGTCGTGTATTATCTGAATTCGGTAAATGGTGAATGGACCAATTATCCGGCTATGAAGGAAATCGTTGATTTGTAAGTGGGATCGTTCTAAATATATATTCGTGTATATTTATATATTTTCTTATTTGTGGGATTGATCTAAACATATGCTTTTATATATTTAATAATTAGATCAATACAAGTGTTCCGTAGTCAACGGGACGCACAGGTATCCCGGACTAAATCAAACAACATCACTTGGATCCAAGTGCAGGTACATTACTTTTCACAATTTTGCTTATAATATTTATGCTACTTGGTAAAACAAGACAACTATAGAATCTTATTTGTTTTATTATATAGTGTCCGCAACAGCGAAACAGTTATGATTGCGGATACTTTGTTTTGAGGTTCATGAAAGAAATCCTTCAGGCGAATCAATTAGAGATTCCGCTCACGGTATGAATTTATAACTTAAGATAATTTCATATAATTTATTACATTTAACTAAATATATCATTTATATTATGTTTTTTTTTGTAGTACCTTGACGAATTCCGTGCTGCTGGGTACCCGAAGCTTAAGTTGGAAGAAATTAAAGAAGATTTGTGTCAATATTATATTAAGCAATTTTTCATGTAGGATTTGTGTCGATTTGAACTATAATATTATTGATGTAATGATGTATATATATAATTTTGGATATTATAATGGTATTATATTAGTATATATATTGTCTTACTGATGGCTGAAATAATAGCGTCGAAAATATATTACAGGTCAAAAATATATTACAGGTCGAAAATATTACAGGTCGAAAACATTACAGGTCGACTGGGAGGATTAAATTATAGGCTGTACATAAAAATACCTCATTTAGAAACGACAGCGCTTTTAAAAAGCGCTCTTAAAGGTCCACCTACTAAAGCGCTTCTTAGTAAAAGCGCTGCCAAAGACCAGTAAAAAAGCATAAAAAATTAAAAAAAAACGCAGCATACAAAAGCGCTTTTGGAAAAGCGCTCTTATAGGGGGGCCTATCAGAGCGCTTTTTCCATAAAAAGCGCTCTCATAGGGGGGCCTACCAGAGCGCTTTTACAAAAGCGCTTTTGTATGCTGCGTTTTTTTTTAATTTTTTATGCTTTTTTACTGGTCTTTGGCAGCGCTTTCTGGGAAAAGCGCTCTTAAAGGGGGGTCTACCAGAGCGCTTTTTCCAGGAAAGCGCTCTTATAGGGGGTCCTACCAGAGCGCTTTTTCCAGGAAAGCACTCTTAAAGGGGGGGTCTACCAGAGCGCTTTTAGAAGCGCTTTTGTTACCTACGCCAGCGCCAGCTATTAAAGCGCTTTTAAGCGCTTTTAAAGGCCAAAATAAGCGCTTTAAAAGCCCTTTTCCGTAGTAGTGGCCCATCCCCGACAAGATTTCTGTCACTCTCCCAGATGGCATCGTTAAGCCCATCTCCAGATGGCATCGTTAAGCCCATCTCCAAATGGAATCTCTAAGCCCATTCCCGCATCCATTGCTTTGACGAGTGCAAATTTCCAGGCACTCTAGTGTCCAATCTCCTTTTACCCTTGAGTCACGAAAGGCAAGCTTGCCAATCTAACTCTTCGGATTCAAGAAGATTGAACAGGGGCAACTGTTGTACCCCAAAATTTGCCCTTCCATTTCTCATTGATTTCTCACCACAAAGCCCTTGAAGCTCAAGATCCAGTTAGGGTTTCATCTGCTCAAAACCTCTCCTTGCACTGTTGACTCAAATTAGGGTTTGTGTTTGCACAAAGATGTTTTGACCTAAAATGCCTAAGATGACTTTCATGCTTCATATTGGACTCCCAAGTTTACCCATATCAAGTTTCAAGTCTTGATTCCAAGTTTTGCCCAGTCAATTGGACAGTTGACCTAGAAATCAACTGTATTGGGGAAAAAGTCAACTGTGGCCAATTGACAGTCAAACCTCATGAAATTTGACCCACATCAACATTATGAACTCATATGAATCATTTGATCAAGTTTGGATCACAATTCCCCAAGAAATTTGATCAGATCACCAAAAGGGAAAAATGGTCATTTTTAGGGTTTTGATTGCACAAAGGCAATTTTTGACTGTTTGACCTAGCCAATGGCAAACCAAGCTCACACATGGACTCAAGGGCCCCATGGAATTATCTTGACATGATCAACAAACTCAAAATATCCCAAGTACACAGGATTGACAGTTGAATTTCCCAGTCAATTGATCAATTTTGACTGTATACTGAAAAGTCAAACTTTGACTTTTTGGTCAAAAAATCAAGAGTCAAGATTCATTTTTTATTAAAACATGCTAAATCATGAAACTTGTTCACCAAGAAATCACAAAATGCAAATTAGGGTTTAAAATGGAATTTTTCATAACTTAGAATTTTTCTAAGTTATGAAAAACCCTAATTTTTTCCCAACTTTGCCACACTTTTTCACCATGATCCATTTGGATTCAAACAAAAGTCCAAACATGAAAGTTGTAGCTTGTTGCATAATCTACAACTTTGAGTCACAAAGTTTTCTCATTTGAAGCTTGCATCTCAAGTTACAAATTTTTGAATAAGGGCACTAAACCATTCTTAACTTAGTGAATTTTTGACCTATTTTGACAAGTTTTTCTACCCCACTTCAAGGCCATTTTCCATACACTTCCACTTGGAATTTCAAATTGCATTTCAAAGATGGATTGTAGTACACATTCCAAGCTTTCCAAAATGTCCAAGAACTTCTCAAACAACCTCATGGTTAGGGAGAATAGAATTTCACAATATAGCAAAAACTCACTTTTGAATTGGCCATTTTTTCATGTTCATAAGTTATGCAAACTTCTCAAAACCAGCATGCCCTTGATTACAGGTCCTTAAACCAAGTTACACTCAATAATTTAATGCTTGTTCATTGTGTCAAAGTGTTATTCTATGAGTTCAAGTGTTGTATACAAGATTAATCCATTTTTAGATAAAGTAAACTATCCATTTTTGCAAAAGTTCACTTTATGTCCAATTGGTAAATAAAGCAAGTACAAACCAAATCTCTTTAGCACAAGATTATGAACAAATTACTCTGATCAAGAGAAGCTTTGCAACAGGATTAGAGGTCCCCTACTGACCTAAAACACCAACTTGCATTTTGTTGCTTAAAGGTTAAGAAACATTGCATAACTAAAAAAAACTTCCATCTCAGCTTAGATACACAAGAACAAAGTTATCAAACACATTACACACATCATAAC
This sequence comes from Vicia faba, assembly GCA_948472305.1. Lineage (NCBI taxonomy): Eukaryota > Viridiplantae > Streptophyta > Magnoliopsida > Fabales > Fabaceae > Vicia > Vicia faba. The sequence goes on from OX451738.1 coordinate 548,188,765, forward strand.
CAAGCTATTGCACGAGCCATTTGCCTACCAAACATCATCAAACCAAAAAACACCATCAAACTGCAAAAACAGAGTTGCCTCTGCAGTTTGAGTGCCAACTCCTATTCCTCTCAAGCACTCTTGCCAAAACCAGTTCATACACATTCCCTAGCACCTATGCAAGCTAACCATGCCTTGAAACACGACCTGTAACTCCTCTAACAAGTTCCACCATTTTCACTTTTCCATTTTGCAGTTGAAGTTCTACAGCTCAGTTCAAGGTGTCTCAAGGCAAAGTAGATATTGGAGCAGCATCACCACACCTCAAGGAAGTTATACCAATCAGTATCTTGCACTGTAAGCTCCCCATTTGCCAGTTAGAACTTCAGCTGAACAGGTATTTTGGTGAACTCGTATCTCTCTTATTAGGCATCATTATCTTTAGGTTTGTGAATAAACAATGTCCTACTCATGCCATTGAACATGTACATTCTTTTACTTTTCATTTCTTTTGCCTGAGTTGAGAGAATTTAAGGTTTAAAAATGGCAGAAAACTTAGGTTAAGATTTGGGATTGTTAAAATTCTCTCTCATTTTTGAGAGTTAGGAGATGTTCTTTATATGTTTGAAATCGTGATTCCATGCTTGACATGTTTTGTGTTGAAAGTTTGTGCAAAAGCTCAAAGAATCAGGATGTTTGAATCCCTGTTACACGCGCGCGTTTTTGAGACATTTTTGGCTGAAGGTTGAAGAAGATGCTACGTGGGCTGGGCCTGTGTTATTTTCTTGTTCACACCATATTTTTGATATTGCACCCCCTGAGCCCATTTTGTCCATTTGCTTGATTTTTTGACTTTTCTTTTTTATTTCTAACTTATTTATTTTTGTTAATATTATTAAAAACAAAAAAATATTTTTCCTCACCATTTTTTAATTTATTAGGTATTTATTTGATTTTTTTTAATTTATACATAAATAAAGGAATGTATATATTTTGTTAAAAATATTAAGAAATATGTAAAAACACATTTATTTTCATTTTTATTCTATTTTTGCATTCTGAAAATATTTATATAAAAAAAATACTATTTTCTAAAATATTAAATATTATTATTATTATTATTATTTATATATATATATATATATAATACATATTTAAAATAATACATATATACATATGTTCATTAATATATTTAGGGTAAATACAAAATATATACCCCTTTTATTTTCTTATTAATATTTAATATAAAAAATACATTTTGGACAAATACCTCATTTTATTTTATTTTTGTATATATAGATAAATATTTGTTCATAATAAATAAATGGTATGTTTTATTTAATAGAATTAGGGTTTTACCCTAAATATGAGAATATTCCAAAAATAATTCTTTTCTCATTTTTTATTTACTTGACATAAATAATATTCTTTTTTTATATACACACATGAAAATTCTTTTTTACCTTTTTGCATATTTATTTCAATTTCCATATATTTATGCAATTGTTCATATTGTAAATACTCAAAGCAAATGATGTAATAGTTTAGATTCAATTTCTTGTCAAAATATATCCCTCATTTGAACATTGTACCCCCTCCCTATATTATTGTGATGTAATAGCGTAGGAATTTAAATTTCGCACTTTATCGCTTTCTAAACATACTATGCTAGAATTAGGGTTTGTATGCGAATAAAACGAACAAAAATAGTTGGACCTAATCTTAAGATAAATAAGCATGAAAATGGACAACACATTTCACACTTGCACCCCTAGGGTACTCCACTTTGTTGCCTTCAAATAATTGGGCCATGTTGCATGTTGAACTTCTTTGGGTAAAACAAACAATCAAATGATCATAGTCCCTCAAAATGTTGCTTAAATGAATGATCAAGTCCCTTTTAAAAGAAAATTGCCCAAAGACATTTAACACTATTGCAATTATGGTCTAAACGATGACCCGTGCCCGTCCCTTTAATCTCCTAAAACAAGATTGTCCACCAAATGCAATGGTGGAACAAAATTGTCAAAAGGTTTATAACATAACAAAAATCTTTGAGAAAACTTTAGGGTAGATAACTCTTAAGTACTTGCCAATTTGCAAAGAAAACACTTGCCTTATTTCAAAACCCACTTCACAAACACTTTCAAAACAAACTTTCAAAAAACCTTGAAACATCTTTCCAAAAGACAAACACCTCTTGTAAAACATTCGAGTAAAGAATTGTTACAAGGGTAGCCTATACAAGGCATCTTTTTCAAAACATTTTCAAAACCACACACCAAGCACCATTTCAAACAATTGAAAACCAAGGCAAGTTGATCTAAGCAAGTACCTAAGAGCCCATGGATAACCATGGATAGAAAGGGTGCTAATACCTTCCCTTTCTATAATCTACTCCCCGAACCCAAGAAAAATCTCAAAGGTTTTTGCTGTGCTTTTTAAACCTTTCCTTAGGATAAAATAAAAAGTCGGTGGCGACTCTTGCTCAACCGAAACATTTGCGAAAACAAACGCAAAACCCTAGTCAGTTCTCCCACCGCATCACAGATGGCTCTCGAAGATATGGAAAAAACTACTTTCGTTACGCAATGGGGCACCTTCTGCTACAAGGTCATGCCGTTCAGATTAAAGAATGTAGGGGCAACATATCAAAGGGCTATGGTTGCTTTATTTAATGACATGATTCATCATGAGATAGAGGTATATGTGGATGATATGATTGCCAGATCACAAACCGAAGAAGAACATCTCGACCACCTGCACAAACTATTCGAAAGATTGAAGAAGTACAAGCTGAGGTTAAACCCTAACAAGTGCACATTCGGAGTACGCTCTGGAAAGCTTCTAGATTTTGTTGTCAGCAGTAATGGAATTAAAGTTGATCCTACCAAGATAAAGGCCATCCAAGAAATGCCAGTCCCCCATTCTGTAAAAGAAGTCAGAGGATTCTTGGGTCGTCTCAATTACATTTCCCGTTTCATATCACACTTAACTGCTACCCTTGAGCCACTCTTCAAACTCTTGAAGAAAGATCAGGTAGTCATGTGGAACGATGAATGCCAGATTGCCTTTGACAAAATCAAATAATACCTACAAGAACCTCCTATCCTCATGCCTCCAGTTGAAGGAAGACCCCTGATCATGTACTTGATAGTACTAGAGAATTCTATGGGGTGTGTTTTGGGCTAACATGACGAGTCTGGCCGAAAAGAGCATGCTATTTATTACCTGAGCAAAAAGTTTACCGATTGTGAAACCAGATATTCACTGCTCGAGAAAACTTGTTACACTCTGGCATGGGCTGCTCGCCGGCTGAGACAGTATATGTTGACTCATACCATTCTGTTGATTTCTAAAATGGACCCAATCAAGTACATCTTCAAGAAACCTGCCCTTTCTGGATGGATAGCCAGATGGCAAATGATCTTAACCGAATACGACATCCAATACATAACTTAAAAAGCCATCAAAGGAAGTGTACTAGCAGATTATTTTGCCCATCAAGCTGTGGATGATTATCAATCAATGAATTTCGACTTCCCTGATGAGAACATCATGCTGGTAACCGATTATGCAAAATCTGGACCGTATGACGAACTTGAACAAGGATCCCGATGGACTATGGTATTCGATGGGGCTTCCAACGCTTTAGGTAACAAAATTGGTGTTGTGATCATCTCTCCTGAAGGTTGCCACACTCCTTTCACTGTCAGACTATGTTTCGATTACACAAACAACATGGCCGAGGCGAAGATGAGTGGATTCAAACGAGATTGGATCAGCTGAACTTGATTGACGAAAAACGATTAGCTGCTATTTGCCATGGTCAGACGTATCAAAGACGAATGATCAAGGCTTTTAACAAGAAGGTCAAACCTCGAGTATATCAAGTTGGTGATTTGGTGATAAAATGCATCATTCTACCACAAGGCGACCCTAGAGGCAAATGGACTCCCACCTATGAAGGGCCATTTGTTGTCAAGAGAGTTTTCTCTGGCGGTGCAATGATGCTTACTACCATGGACGGTGAGGATTTCCCGTATCCTATAAACACGTACATAGTTAAAAAATACTATGCATAAGAGACCCGTTAGGTTGAAACACCTAAGCAAAAAAGGGGCATCCCGGCAAACCAAAAGTTTTGGGAAAAAATTAGGATATATGCAAAAGATTGTACACCCGACAAGTTGAAAACTCGAAAGGGCGACTTGGGCAAAAAAGGGTATCCTGGTGGATCGAAAACCCGAAAGGGTGGTTCAGGCAAAAATTAAGGATTAAAAGCGTACGACTATGTCCTGTGAAATCAGCACAGTCAATTCTATCACCAAGGTCCAAGTTCAAATGGTCCAGGATCAATCCAATCAATTTCGATCGACGACAAAGGATGTTCAAAGACATTGGGGCAATAGTATAGCTGGAAGGCAATGAGATCATTTCACATGGCTATTTGTTTTTCATTCTCAATTTTGTTTTCCTTTTGATGATTTCCTCTTACTAGGATCTCCGTCTCTCTGTATAAAAAACGCCTATTCATGGGCAAAATATCAATACAAATACACTTTAAGGTTCAAAGTTTTCTGTTTTCATTTTGAATGCAAATTTGTTCGATGACTAAAATTGAATGGATATATGCATATGAACATAATTAAATTTTTTGGCACATGTGTCCTGCTAAGCAACAACATCAACAACAGAGCATCAGCACACAACAATATTAAGCATCTCTTTAATATATATGAAATAGCCCCACCGAGTTATCTCATCATCATTATCCCCACAAGGATGGCAACTACAAACCTTCCCCCAACGGAGCGGCCCACAAAGTCTCTTTGCATAGGAAAATCCTTGACCAAAGTCTCAACCTCTTGGCTGCTTTCTCCCCAGCTAAGTCAATTTTGACAAGATTGAAGCCTAGGGAATTCTTTCCTAAAGGAAATTCACCTTCCCAACAGGGTTTATTCCCCAACAGAGTTATTTCCCCAACCGAGTTCAAAAGCCTCAACATACAACAATCAAGACACCATGATTTACCCAGATGAGCCCATCATCCTCAGATGAGCCCATCATCCCCAGCTGAGTAAATCTTCTCCAGCTGAACCCAAATTCCCCAATTAAGTCCAGATTTCCCAACAAAATATATCCTCCCCAGCTGAGTACATCTTCTCCAACCAAGGCTATTTTCTCCAAACAGAACTCATCATCCCCAGCCGAGCCCATCATCCCCAGTTGAGCCCATCATCCCCAGCTGAGCCCATCATTCCCAATTGGGTGTATCCTCCCCAAGCTGAGTCTGCCTTACCCGACTAAGTCTATACTCTCCCGTTTGAATTTCCCTTTCAAAATACTGCAAATCACAGGGCCACAACCCCTAATCCCCAGTAAAGCCGTCAACAAAGCCTTTACTATTTCCAAGATGCTATGAAACCTGGATCCGACCAAATATTAGCACAATTTTCAAGTTATTACTGTAAGGAAACCAAGTGGATTTTACCCTAGGGGTGCTTGTGTACAAGTGTATTGATTTTTCATGCTTGATTTATCTTTGATTGGGGTTTGCTAATTGATTGGTTTTAGTCTTTCCATACAAACCCTAATTACTAGCATTTATATAAAACGATAAATTGCGAGAAGTAAAATTAGTACGCTATTACATCATTAGGGGAATGGGGTGTACAAATTTACAAATGGGGATTGCAAGAAAATTAAACCTAATTATCTATTACAACCATATTGAATATTGTATAAAAATTGAAAATAAAATGCAAGAATATAAATGGAAACGAAATGATTTTTGTTGTTTTTATGAAAGTGTTTTTGTTTTGATCTAAATAAAGGAAATGATTACTTAAAATTAAATAAAATTATCTTAAACTATTTAAGAAAAGAAATTAATTTGAAAAGAATTTTTAGGGTTTTTTATGAAAAAGGTTTTAAATTAATGAAAATAAAATGAAGATTAATTAATTAACCTAAGTTCTAAATTAATTTTGTCTAAAAAAATAAAATAAAATATTAATTTATCCTAAGTCTAAGAGTTAATTATTTAAGGAAAAAGAAATTAATTTGTCTTTAAGAAAATATTTTTTATCTTTTTGTTTTATGGAGAAAATAAGAATATATAAAAATAATAAATAAAAATAAGTTTTGGATTTTTTGTGATTTTATGAAAATAATAGTAGTGATAATAATAATAATAATTAATAATTAATAATAATAATAAGAAAAAGGGAAAATAAAATAAAAATAGAAAAATATAAAGAAAAGTCCAGGGGGGATTAATCAGCAAGGCAATGAGTAATGTGAGAAAAAAACTAGGCCCACATGAGAGCCCAAGTGCTGCCAAAAAACACAAAAAAAAGTCAGAAATTTGTGAACAATTGCAAAAGGTCACGCTGGGGCTTAAACCCAGGACCTAAGGGTGAAAAGGCGCGCGCTTTACCACTAGGGTGGCTATACATCCATTGATATAAGCAAAACAATAAACATATGATACAAAACGTGCCCTGATTACACTTCATCTTCAACCTCCAGCCAAAGGACCTGTATCTTTTTCATCTCTCAACAAAAGTGAAAAGTTCAAACATGAAAGTTGTGGTATTTCTTCCCACGAATTCAACCATGTAAATAACTTAAGCTAACAATCAAAGATGAATGAGAATGTCTCTGGCCCTAATTCAAAACCTAAAAATTTCAGAAAACTTCAACTCTAAAATTCTCTAAGCTCAGGCCATATAAATGCAAACTATGGATATGTACAGCTTCGTGGCAATGGTATCTACATTTTATCTTCACAAATCAAGACCTAAAAATACCTAAATATTAAGATAGAAGTTCAAGAAAAATACCTCAAAACTGGAAATCGTGAAATGAATTTGAGCTTGTTTCAGGCAGTGGTGATGATCAGGTTAACTTCCTTTGACCTCTAGGAAGCTAATGCAATGGCTGGCTCGAGCTGAGGGGGCTGAAATGTCCTGGAGAAGTCCAACTGCAATGCTCTGATTTTGGCTATGGAAGTTGATGAAGATGAAAATACAGTTTTCAAACAGGGATATGGATGGTTTGTATTTGGTATGAGGAAGCTTTTGAAACAAAAGGCTAATAAGTACACGAGTGGTTTTCAAGATTGAAGTTCAAAATCAGAAATGACACAAAGATGGAGGTTTTGTGCAATCTGAGTTTTCAGGGAGTTTCGGAGCTTGTCAATTCGTGTGTTAGCTTGCAATACACTTGTATGGTTATATAAAAAAGATTAGAGGACTTGAGGAGGTCAGAAAATCAAGATATAGACTTATGGCTACGTTACTGGATTTTGAAGAAAAGTGACAATATGGTTCCAAGATGAAGTACAAGCATGGCCTAAGTTTATGGGAGGCTCTAGACATGTTGCTTTTGCATTTGACATTGCTTGTTGTGATCGGTGGATCTGGAACTGACTGTTTAACGCTGGTTCGCGAAATGTCGCGGAAGCAAGAGTCGCCACCGTCTTTTATTTTCTCCAATTGGAAAGGACAAAAGCACAGAAAAATTCCTTATAGAGATTGCTCTCGGTTCGGGAGGTAGGTTATAGAAAGGGAAGGTGTTAGCACCCTTTCTATCCATGGTTATCCATGGGCTCTTAGATACTTGCTCATTGTGTTTTCAAAAATGGTTTGTTTGCTTTTCAACTGTGGGTTTTAAAAAAAGTTTCTTTGAAAATTTCAGTTCGACTCTTGTATCGGTCCTCAAGAGTGTTTGAAATATTGCTTTCGAAAGCTTTTTGAAAAGGTGTCGGTGTGAAAAGTATTTTTGGATTTGTTTTGAAATTTAGAGCAAGTATCTACGAGAACCTACCTACCCTAAGGAATTCGTCTGTGTAAATGTCCTTTAAAGTAGTGCCATCCCACCATTGAGAGGTAGGTAGCACCACCGTTAGAGGTGTTCGGGTCAATTCGAGGTTCGGGACATGGTGATCACCAGAGCAATAGGAAGACACCTTAGAAGCTACCCTCATGCCAGGTTCCCGGATCATGAGGACTTACTAAGACATCGTCTACTCGATGATCACCTTTCGAGGAAAGGCAACAGTGAGGCGTACCCTAGGGGTGGTGTGTGATTTGTGTGTCAGATTCCAGATATTTTTGTATTTTGTCATGTTATTGGTGATCTAGCGTTTGTTTTTATTTTTGTCCATTCATTCTTGCATGCCTTGATTAACAGTTAAAAAAAGTGCGAGAAAAGTAAAGTTCTAAGCTATTTACAAAAGGCGCGGGTCCACATCGCCAAAATTTCCAGAACCCGATTTGACAGAAAAATAAAGGAATAATGAAAAGTAAAGTGCGAGAAATTAATTACACGGCTTTGGGAGAGATACATAAGTAACCAAAAGAAAAAGGAAATAAATATGCGAATTAAGTAAGAATTAAAAACGAGGGCGTTGGACCCTTTTTAATGGAATTAAATTAAATTACTATTAAATTAATAAAATTAAAAAGAAATTAGTTTTTGGTATTTTTATGATTTTAATGAAAAAAGAATTAATTAAAATAAAATGCTAACCCTAATTCTAGTTGTTTTTTAGTTTATTAAGAAAAGATTAAATTTTAACCTAATATTAACCTAATTATTTACATGCAATTCTTAATTTATAAAAATAAAAATAAATAATATTTTAATAATTAATTACTGTGGAATAAAAGAAAAAAAGGATAAAAATTAATTAAACCCTAATTCTATAAGTTTTGAGTTTTAGTGAAAAATGTTAAGATTAAAACCTAAATTTAAAACTAAATGAATTAATGAATTTATTTACAAAAAATACTAGTTAAATAAAATATCTATTATTTTTTATCTTTTCTGATTTTTTATGTTTTTATGTTTTTTATGAAAATAATTGAATTAAAAAAAAACTAATTAAAATAAAGACAATAATTAAAAATAATATCAAAATAAGGAAAAGAAATAAAGCAAACCTAGGGGGTACTCCGTTGACTCAAGTCTATGATGCTCCTCCAATTATAGTCCTGGGATTGCTCTTAGCATACGCGTGGCAGGCTGGATGGTGGACTACATGGTAAACTCCTTGTGTTGAAACTGCATAGGATACTGTTTAAAGGAAAAATATAAGGAAAGGGTGAGGACCTGGGATTCGAACCCAGGTCCTGATGATTACCAACCAAGCGCTTCACCAACTGCTCCATTTTGTTTTCTTTGTATACTATATAATAAGCAATCAATATAAAACAAAACAAACGCGTTAGTGGATTTTTAGCGCGAACTTTCAAACGGACCAACCGCTGATAGCCACCTAAGCGTCTTCCTCGTTGGCTTGTTTTATTCCTGAAATACAAAAAACATAGGCAACGGTTTTGAACCGTTCTAAAAGGCATCATTAGAGAAAATAGCGAACGGGCCATAAGGCCTCATAAATTAGGCGCGAGGGTTGGGTCTAGATCGTCCAAGCCTGATTGATTCAATAGTCCAGGTTTTGAGTGCCAATTTTTCCTTAGATGAAAAACCCCAATTCTCAGTTCTGCAAACCCTAAGATACGACAATGGTAGATTCTCCAATAATGCGCAAAAACACAATTAAACTGCACAGTTAGCTTCAGAATTGCATAATGAACATAAATCACATGTTAAAAATTGCTAAATGCGCATGAATTGAAATGCAAGAATATGAAATTTTCTCTGTACAGGTTGCAATCGTGTTACCAATTTAGGGCGTTAGAATGATTGATTTCGATTGGAAATCCTTCCTTGAAGCTTCAGGAAGGTGATGGCACAAGTCTTTTGCCTTGAATTGTCCTCTAACCTGGTTTTCAGATTTGAGTTTTTTCACCAAAAACTCAAGTTTTCTTTTCTATGTCTGGCGCAGCTTAGAGTCATTGGCATTAGGGTTGCGTTTGGTACTTATGTGTGAGTGATTTAGGTCAAAGAAATCAAACAAAAAGCTTGGCATTCATGACTTGCAAGATTTGATTTTCAAAGATCTTTTTTCAATATTTTTCATGCCTACTTGGTACAAATCATGGCCAATTCTCTTCAATTCTTTCCAAATCTAGCTATGCACGAAATATTGAGTATATAATATGCATAAAAAGATTTAAAACCTAGGTTTAGTATTTTTCATGTATTTATTTTAATTTAAATGAATTATTAATAATAAAAATCCAAATAAATAAATAAAAAATGATAAAAACTTCCCTTTGGGACAAATGGTCGTGCACATGCCTTGGATAATGAATTGTGGAAGAAAAAGAGGCCCATTAGCAATTTTAGGTCATTTGAATCAATGTTGACTTTTCAAAATATCCAAAATTTCCCAACTTCCACAAGGCATAACTTGCTCAATTTCTAAGCTTTGCTCATGTTCTTGGACATTTTGGAAAGGTTTTTGAGTCCAATAACCAATGTCTTTGGTCCCATGTCATTTTGATTTACCAATCTCAAGTTATGGCCTTTGACTTAAAGTCCCTTTTTGTTGACTTTTGAAAATGACCTATAATGTTGAAATTGATAACTTTTTGTGAGAGCATTTCTTGAACTTGGAGTATGAAGAGGAGTTGTTGGAAATGTCTTTCTCTTCAAAACGAGCTTTGGATGGAATTTTTCTGATAATCCATGTGAAAGTTATGCCCTGGTCAATTTACAGTTGACTTTTTCAACTGTCCAAATAAGGAAACTTTTGCATCTTGATGATTTTTGAGCCAAGCTTTGAGAATCATGATCAAGCATTGATCAAATGATGTTTGTGGCTTCAAAATGAGATGTTGACCAAAAATTTGAACTTTTGACTGTCAAATGACCATTTTGCCCCTACAGTTGACTGTAGTGCAATTAGGGTTTTGACTGTGCAATTTTGTGCTGTAAGTCTTGAAACTTGGTATGAGGATGCTTTACCATATTTATAGGCATGTGGGACTTGATTGGACCCTTGGAAACTTCATTTACTTGATCAGAACCAAAACCCTAATTTTGACTACTTAGGAGGCCCTTGAACTGTGCAACCTTTGGGGAGATTTTGAAGCTTGAATTTGCAATTCTTGAAGAATATGGGAGGGCAAATTTTGGGGTACAAAAGTTGCCCCTGTTCAATCTTCTTAGACCTGAGGATGCAGATTGGCTGACGTGCCTTTCGTAATCCGAGGGTAGAAGATGATTGAACACTAGAGTGTCCAGAAATTTGCGCTCACATAGCAGCAGTGTGATGATGGGAATGGGCTTATAGATGCCATTTGGAGATTGATGGATAGGATGATGGGCTTATAGATTCCATGCTAAGAGGTGATGGAAGGTGGACGGGCTTATAGATGCCATCTGGATGTTGATCGCATAAGAGATTCCTTAGCGAGAACTTGCATACCTGCAAAAAAAAAGAAAATGATTACCTGACCTGTTACGGGGGCTGGTCTTCAGATGCTTGGTATAGATGTGTCCTGACTGGTTACAGGAGCTGAGTCTGGATCTTCAAGCGGTGATGAATGAACCAGGGATGGTTACTAACTCAACAGGAACGGTGAGAGAACCTTGGGTGACTTTAACCTCAACAGCAATTGTTGAGAGAATCTTGGTGGGAATTACCATCTCCGCAGTATTGGGGAGAGAACCATAGGCAATTACAATCTCAATAGAAATCATTGAGAAAAACCTGGAATGGAATTATCGTCTCCGCAGGATCGGGGAGAGAACCATAGGCAATTACAATCTCAATAGCAATCATTGAGAAAAACCTAGAATGGAATTATCGTCTCCGCAGGATCGGGGAGAGAACCATAGGTGATTACAATCTCAATAGCAATCATTGAGAAAAACCTGGAATGGAATTATCGTCTCCGCAGGATCGGGGAGAGAACCATAGGTAATTACAATCTCAATAGCAATCATTGAGAAAAACCTGGAATGGAATTATCGTCTCCGCAGGATCGGGGAGAGAACCATAGGCAATTACAATCTCAATAGCAATCATTGAGAAAAACCTGGAATGGAATTATCATCTTCGCAGCATTGGGGAGAGAACTATAGGCAATTACAATCTCAATAGCAATCATTGAGAAAAACCTGGAATGGAATTATCGTCTCCGCAGCATTGGGGAGAGAACCATAGGCAATTACAATCTCAATAGCAATCATTGAGAAAAACCTGGAATGGAATTATCGTCTCCGCAGGATCGGGGAGAGAACCATAGGCAATTACAATCTCAATAGCAATCATTGAGAAAAACCTGGAATGGAATTATCATCTCCGCAGCATTGGGGAGAGAACCATAGGCAATTACAATCTCAATAGCAATCATTGAGAAAAACCTGGAATGGAATTAGCGTCTCTGCAGGATCGGGGAGAGAACCATAGGCAATTACAATCTCAATAGCAATCATTGAGAAAAACCTGGAATGGAATTATCATCTCCGCAGCATTGGGGAGAGAACCATAGGCAATTACAATCTCAATAGCAATCATTGAGAAAAACCTGGAATGGAATTATCATCTCCGCAGCATTGGGGAGAGAACCATAGGCGATTACAATCTCAATAGAAATCATTGAGAAAAACCTGGAATGGAATTATCGTCTCCGCAGCATTGGGGAGAGAACCATAGGCGATTACAATCTCAATAGCAATCATTGAGAAAAACCTGGAATGGAATTATCATCTCCGCAGCATTGGGGAGAGAACCATAGGCGATTACAATCTCAATAGCAATCATTGAGAAAAACCTGGAATGGAATTATCGTCTCCGCAGCATTGGGGAGAGAACCATAGGCGATTACAATCTCAATAGCAATCATTGAGAAAAACCTTGGATAACTTCTACTGAGTCTTCATCAGAAAAATCTATTTGGGGTCGATTTAACTGGACTAGAGAAGGCCTTGGACTGGATAAGAAACCTTTGGAGTCGATTAACTGAACCGGTCTAGGTCTTGGAATGTCTTCAACTGGGTCTTTATCAGAAAAATCTGTTTGGGGTCGATTTAACTGGACCAGAGAAGGCCTTTGACTGGATAAGAAATCTTTGGAGTCGATTAACTGAACCGGTCTAGGTCTTGAAATAGGATTGAGAACTTAACTGAATCTTTCCTGAAAGGTAAAGGTCAGTCATATGCAATGCCTGATATGGACCAAGTAATGATGTTCTCAACATAAATGAGATTTGTAAGATATGATGCATACATGCATGCTATAATGATGTATGTGATGTTTATGTATGTTTTCGTCTAGGAAAGTAAATCCTTGACGGGTGCCGGGAAGTCACTCCTGGGCTGATGTTTGGAGAATAGATTTTTGCTTCCGCTGGGGATGAGAGTTGCCAGAATACCGGTAGGAGAAGATAACTCTGTTGGGGAATAAACTTGGCGAATGAATTACTCTGCGGGGTGAAAAGTACTCTAACGATCTTGCTGGGAAGCAATACTCTGTGGGGAGAGAGATACTTTGCTGAGTCGTTGATAATAACTTGCTGGGGATACCCTTGTTGTGTTGGAAGTGCTGATAGACTTTGCTGGGGATAAGAAGACTGTGTCGAGGACGCTCTTTCCATGGCTTTTGGCTGAGGATAACCCAGTTATATCCTGGTAGGGAAATAACTCTTTGAATAAAGCCGGGCGACACGTTCGCGCTCTGCGAGGATAAGCTTCCAGAATCTACTGGGGATAAGCTTCCTGCTTGGGGAGTTTGATTCCAACTTTCCGGGGGAACTAGATTGGACTCTCTTGGGGAAGTCTTGAATTGTAATGGGGAAGTAACTCCACTGAATGTTTGATGTACCGCCGGGGAACAATCTTTAGGCCAAGACCGCCGGGGATGTTTGTTTAGAATATTTGTATACCGTGCTGGGGAATGTTGAGATCTGCTGGAGGATACCCTACTTCCTTAAGGTTGATAACATAGCTTTGTTTGAAGAGAGTGCATTGACTTGCTGGCTCACTCTTTGGGGAATTAAGATATGCTGGCTATGTTCTTCCGCCGAACTCACCTTGGTACCTTGGTGGACGGAACAATTAGATCATTTGGACAACTCATCATTGCCCCTGTTTCTGAGGTGGGAGATGAAGACCTGTGAGGTGCTGATAGTTGTTGACGGACAAACCTTCTTCTGGTCGGCAGGTGACAAGATAACAGGACATAGTCGTACGCTTTAATCCCTAACTTTTGCCTGGACCGCCCTTTCGGGTTTTCAGTCCACCGGGATACCCATTTTTGCCCAAGCTGCCTTTTTCAGGTTTTCGACTTGCCGGGTGTACTGATTTTTCATTTCATCCCTTATTTTTGCCCGAACCCTTCTGGTTCGTCAGGAAGCCCTAATTTTTGCCTAGGCATGTCAGCCTAGCGGGTCTTTGATTTTGCGCAGTATCTTTTCGACTATGTCCGTGCTTTCTGAATGTAGGGAGTTGCCCCTGTTAGAAGTGTTTTGTCATGCCACCAGAAGGTGTTTGATCAGGCAAGATTCGTTGTTGGAATGCCCCAAGTGACTCAGGCGGAGATTTGCCCCAGGCTATTTGGCCTTTTGAGAGATTCTCCAAATCTTGATTGGACTGCCCCAGATGACGGACCATGATCATGTCATGCCCCTTGATTGGAAGTGCTTCTGTTCATTAGGCATTCGTCGTGCGAATTTTCCTGATGTTCAAACAAAAAGTCATATGCAAACAAAGTTATGTTAAAAATGCAAAGCCTATGTCTGTCTTGAAGATTTTGAAAATGCATTCTTTTTTTTTTATAAAACAAGTGAATGTTTGTAAAACGTGATGTCAACTCCGTATTTACCGTAAGCCTTAAGGAGTCAGGATACCTTTTGTAACAATATGCTTTTGAACTAACCCATGCTTCAGCTAGGACTTTTAAGGGTTATAATGTGGCCTGGTTCACGGTTTAAGAAACAAAGGATAAAGGCTCAAATTATTTGTACCCACCCGCTCTTCGTGATGTTCTCCAAACCTAAACTCAGTTGATCATACGTTAGACCTTGTTTGAGTCTTTGCTCTGATTTTCCGGTGATGGTTCGGATATTGATGATTTATTTTGAATGGGCAGTCATTTCCTTTTTATTGAGGGTTTGTATGACCTCTTTCTTTTTGATTTTTGTTATCCCTTTCTTTTTTTGCCTGAACTGTTCCCTTTTTTGGAATCACAGTCAACAGGATGCCCCAGTTTTGTAAGTCTCCTTCATGGGTTTTGACTTAACGGGTTTTTTATTTTTTGAGATAATGACTGCCTTTCTTTATTGATTGTTCGGAACCATCAATGTCTTTCTTTGTTTTGTAAGGATCTTTTGGGTGCCATTCGTTATGCACTTGGATCAACTGAGAGGACTACCCTGCCCCAGGTTATGATGAAGGGTTTTGAATTTCGAAAAGAAAAACTCCTACTTCTTTGGCTCAGAGGGGTTGACGAGGGATTATCATCCTTATAACTCCAGTGTTTAGGGATTGAAACAATGCATGTACCTCATCAGCGGGGTCTGTTCAAAAGCATACTGTAAAGATTGCGGTATCGTTTTCGTCATCCTCCCTCAAAAGGCTTAGAATTATTATTTAAGAGTTGATCATCAGAAAAAATATGAAAATAATTTGCATTTAGTGAATACGAATATATTGTTTTAGAACAGACATATGCGATGCATTAATGAAATAACAATGTTTAACATGAGTAAATGTTTGAACAAAAGAGAATTGCAACTTGAACATTCGAATGAACAAAAATTTCTCAATCCTAGCCATGTTTTGGCAAGGGAGCAGTGATCACGTGGGGAGTCTTGGGTACTTTAAACTGAATCTCTCCAGCGTCGATCATGTCTTGGATCTTATTTTTCAAGCTCCAACAATCATCTGTAGTATGCCCCGGGCTGTCAGAGTGATAAGCGCAGCGGGCGTTGGGGTTATACTTCGGTGACGTTGTATTTTGGTTCTTCGGAGCTTCTTTTAGAGTTACCAGCTTGGTCTCCAGCAACTGTGGC
This sequence comes from Vicia faba, assembly GCA_948472305.1. Classification (NCBI taxonomy): domain Eukaryota; kingdom Viridiplantae; phylum Streptophyta; class Magnoliopsida; order Fabales; family Fabaceae; genus Vicia; species Vicia faba. The sequence continues at coordinate 548,204,676 of OX451738.1, forward strand.
AATATCTGGGATAAGGTCATGCTGAGCCGAGTGAACTGCCTTCTCTCGCTCTTTTGTTGGTTGTGATGTTGAATTTGTGACACTGGAGCCATTTGAGGAGCTCTCCCCTTACCTCCTTGTCTCAAAGGTGGTTGAACAATGACTGGCTTTTTACCCTTAGACTTTTTCCCCAGTTGGTTACCCTGAAGCAGTTGGTTGATGAGAACTCCGAGCTCATCTTGTCTTGTAGCTAAACCTTGAATGGCAGCCACCTGCCCCAGCATCTGGGCTTTCATTGCATGCATTTCAGCTTGCAAGTGTTTCAGCCGTTCATCCTCAGCATTGTTCCTGACCAAAGTCTCCATAAGAAGTGTCCTTAACTCCTCCTGCTCCTTGGATAGATTCATGAGGATTTCCCCGAACTGAGTCTCTTGAGCAAGAAGGTCCTGGTTAACTTGTTGGGAAGCCATTGCTGAAATAAACAGTGGAGATGGTGAGTGACCTGTCCAAAGGGTACCTGTTATGCAATGATATGTATGATATGCATGCAATGTTTTCAAGGACCTCGCGGGGTAAACAAGAAAATTTGTTAGAATTTGGGTCCGGTAGCTTGATTGAAGGAAACCCATGTTATTGAGAATTCTTCTTCAAGGGTCAAAGGCTCACCATATCCAGTGGGTCACAGCCCCTGACAACCTTGGCTAGGGCAACCTTCTTCAAGTGTCAAAGCTCACCATATCAAGTGGGTCATAGCCCTTGACTACCTTGGCTAGAGGAAAATAAATCCTCTTTGCCCCTTGCTGGGATAGTTGATTCATTATGACCTGCATCACAAGCCCTTGAGATCCTTGAAATGGGTTAGGATGTATGCAATGGTATGATGTTATGGTATGCATGGGATAATGTGAGTAGCCCTGTTATGAGTCCCAATTAAGGACTGCAAACCAAAACCTGCAAGAAACTTAGTAAACCCTGTCATGAGTCCCAATTAAGGACTATAAACGAAACCTGCAAGAAACTCGGTAGACCTTGTTATGAGTCCTAATTAAGGACTACAAACAAAACCTGCAAGAAGCTCAAGTGTCAGACAACAAGCATGCAAATAGTCAAGTACGAAGGCATACAAGTCACACAAGAGAAACCCTTAGAGTTTAGGCCAGCATGGGGTCTGGGTATTACCCTCTTGAAGTTGGTGGGCTCAACCTGTCCTATTAGAAGTAACCGGGTTATAAGGGTCCCAATATCACTGGATTGCTTTCATTGTTCATCGTTTCGATTTAGCCACTGAACTGGCGACCAAAATATTCCAGGAAAGCAACCCTCAATTGAGTGTAGTATCGAGTATCAACCAACCTCGGACTGCACCAAAGTCAGTTATCTCACTACCCTAAAGAGGCCAAGATAGTTCAATTAAGGTTCCTAAGGTCTGTTGATGCTTCACGACACCACACGGAGGCCCCGTACTCTCCTTGACTGAACTCAAGGGTTACCGGTACACACCAAAGTGCCACATTAACGTAGCAGACTGTTTCAACCATGTCGGTATACCCCGCACAGTTCCCTCACAGCCTTGTTGCTACTTTCTAAGAAGGTATCCCCATATCCGGGTTAGGATCTATAGAACTCCCAAGCAACCCACAAATTTAAAGCAGACAAGTCAATACAATTGAAAACACGGTTATGAACTAACCCTAACTTTAAGTTTAATATCCCCAGCAGAGTCGCCAGTTCTGTGATCGGTGGATCTGGAACTGACTGTTTAACGCTGGTTCGCGAAATGTCGCGGAAGCAAGAGTCGCCACCGTCTTTTATTTTCTCCAATTGGAAAGGACAAAAGCACAGAAAAATTCCTTATAGAGATTGCTCTCGGTTCGGGAGGTAGGTTATAGAAAGGGAAGGTGTTAGCACCCTTTCTATCCATGGTTATCCATGGGCTCTTAGATACTTGCTCATTGTGTTTTCAAAAATGGTTTGTTTGCTTTTCAACTGTGGGTTTTAAAAAAAGTTTCTTTGAAAATTTCAGTTCGACTCTTGTATCGGTCCTCAAGAGTGTTTGAAATATTGCTTTCGAAAGCTTTTTGAAAAGGTGTCGGTGTGAAAAGTATTTTTGGATTTGTTTTGAAATTTAGAGCAAGTATCTACGAGAACCTACCTACCCTAAGGAATTCGTCTGTGTAAATGTCCTTTAAAGTAGTGCCATCCCACCATTGAGAGGTAGGTAGCACCACCGTTAGAGGTGTTCGGGTCAATTCGAGGTTCGGGACATGGTGATCACCAGAGCAATAGGAAGACACCTTAGAAGCTACCCTCATGCCAGGTTCCCGGATCATGAGGACTTACTAAGACATCGTCTACTCGACGATCACCTTTCGAGGAAAGGCAACAGTGAGGCGTACCCTAGGGGTGGTGTGTGATTTGTGTGTCAGATTCCAGATATTTTTGTCTTTTGTCATGTTATTGGTGATCTAGCGTTTGTTTTTATTTTTGTCCATTCATTCTTGCATGCCTTGATTAACAGTTAAAAAAAGTGCGAGAAAAGTAAAGTTCTAAGCTATTTACAAAAGGCGCGAGTCCACATCGCCAAAATTTCCAGAACCCGATTTGACAGAAAAATAAAGGAATAATGAAAAGTAAAGTGCGAGAAATTAATTACACGACTTTGGGAGAGATACATAAGTAACCAAAAGAAAAAGGAAATAAATATGCGAATTAAGTAAGAATTAAAAACGAGGGCGTTGGACCCTTTTTAATGGAATTAAATTAAATTACTATTAAATTAATAAAATTAAAAAGAAATTAGTTTTTGGTATTTTTATGATTTTAATGAAAAAAGAATTAATTAAAATAAAATGCTAACCCTAATTCTAGTTGTTTTTTAGTTTATTAAGAAAAGATTAAATTTTAACCTAATATTAACCTAATTATTTACATGCAATTCTTAATTTATAAAAATAAAAATAAATAATATTTTAATAATTAATTACTGTGGAATAAAAGAAAAAAAGGATAAAAATTAATTAAACCCTAATTCTATAAGTTTTGAGTTTTAGTGAAAAATGTTAAGATTAAAACCTAAATTTAAAACTAAATGAATTAATGAATTTATTTACAAAAAATACTAGTTAAATAAAATATCTATTATTTTTTATCTTTTCTGATTTTTTATGTTTTTATGTTTTTTATGAAAATAATTGAATTAAAAAAAAAACTAATTAAAATAAAGACAATAATTAAAAATAATATCAAAATAAGGAAAAGAAATAAAGCAAACCTAGGGGGTTCTGCCCCTAATTTGGAGGTGAAACTTTAGCAATCTGGGCCCAATGATCTTCAGGCCTGGTAGACTTTCTGATTAGCGTGTAACTCCGTTGACTCAAGTCTATGATGCTCCTCCAATTATAGTCCTGGGATTGCTCTTAGCATACGCGTGGCAGGCTGGATGGTGGACTACATGGTAAACTCCTTGTGTTGAAACTGCATAGGATACTGTTTAAAGGAAAAATATAAGGAAAGGGTGAGGACCTGGGATTCGAACCCAGGTCCTGATGATTACCAACCAAGCGCTTCACCAACTGCTCCATTTTGTTTTCTTTGTATACTATATAATAAGCAATCAATATAAAACAAAACAAACGCGTTAGTGGATTTTTAGCGCGAACTTTCAAACGGACCAACCGCTGATAGCCACCTAAGCGTCTTCCTCGTTGGCTTGTTTTATTCCTGAAATACAAAAAACATAGGCAACGGTTTTGAACCGTTCTAAAAGGCATCATTAGAGAAAATAGCGAACAGGCCATAAGGCCTCATAAATTAGGCGCGAGGGTTGGGTCTAGATCGTCCAAGCCTGATTGATTCAATGGTCCAGGTTTTGAGTGCCAATTTTTCCTTAGATGAAAAACCCCAATTCTCAGTTCTGCAAACCCTAAGATACGACAATGGTAGATTCTCCAATAATGCGCAAAAACACAATTAAACTGCACAGTTAGCTTCAGAATTGCATAATGAACATAAATCACATGTTAAAAATTGCTAAATGCGCATGAATTGAAATGCAAGAATATGAAATTTTCTCTGTACAGGTTGCAATCGTGTTACCAATTTAGGGCGTTAGAATGATTGATTTCGATTGGAAATCCTTCCTTGAAGCTTCAGGAAGGTGATGGCGCAAGTCTTTTGCCTTGAATTGTCCTCTAACCTGGTTTTCAGATTTGAGTTTTTTCACCAAAAACTCCAGTTTTCTTTTCTATGTCTGGCGCAGCTTAGAGTCATTGGCATTAGGGTTGCGTTTGGTACTTATGTGTGAGTGATTTAGGTCAAAGAAATCAAACAAAAAGCTTGGCATTCATGACTTGCAAGATTTGATTTTCAAAGATCTTTTTTCAATATTTTTCATGCCTACTTGGTACAAATCATGGCCAATTCTCTTCAATTCTTTCCAAATCTAGCTATGCACGAAATATTGAGTATATAATATGCATAAAAAGATTTAAAACCTAGGTTTAGTATTTTTCATGTATTTATTTTAATTTAAATGAATTATTAATAAAAATCCAAATAAATAAATAAAAAAATGATAAAAACTTCCCTTTGGGCCAAATGGTCGTGCACATGCCTTGGATAATGAATTGTGGAAGAAAAAGAGGCCCATTAGCAATTTTAGGTCATTTGAATCAATGTTGACTTTTCAAAATATCCAAAAATTTCCCAACTTCCACAAGGCATAACTTGCTCAATTTTTAAGCTTTGCTCATGTTCTTGGACATTTTGGAAAGGTGTTTGAGTCCTATAACCAATGTCTTTGGTCCCATGTCATTTTTATTTACCAATCTCAAGTTATGGCCTTTGACTTAAAGTCCCTTTTTGTTGACTTTTGAAAATGACCTATAATGTTGAAATTGATAACTTTTTGTGAGAGCATTTCTTGAACTTGGAGTATGAATAGGAGTTGTTGGAAATATCTTTCTCTTCAAAATGAGCTTTGGATGGAATTTTTCTGATAATCCATGTGAAAGTTATGCCCTGGTCAATTTACAGTTGACTTTTTCAGCTGTCCAAATAAGGAAACTTTTGCATCTTGATGATTTTTGAGCCAAGCTTTGAGAATCATGATCAAGCATTGATCAAATGATGTTTGTGGCTTCAAAATGAGATGTTGACCAAAAATTTGAACTTTTGACTGTCAAATGACCATTTTGCCCCTACAGTTGACTGTAGTGCAATTAGGGTTTTGACTGTGCAATTTTGTGCTGTAAGTCTTGAAACTTGGTATGAGGATGCTTTACCATATTTATAGGCATGTGGGACTTGATTGGACCCTTGGAAACTTCATTTACTTGATCAGAACCAAAACCCTAATTTTGACTGCTTAGGAGGCCCTTGAACTGTGCAACCTTTGGGGAGATTTTGAAGCTTGACTTTGCAATTCTTGAAGAATATGGGAGGGCAAATTTTGGGGTACAACACTTGTGATCAGAAGGAACAAGTTAGGAGCTCTATGCATTTACTTTATGATTAAAGCCTCTTTACAAGAATGGAATGGTTACTTTGTGCCATAAATGGAAAGTTTGCATGGATAAAGCTTGAATCAAGTGGATAATAGCTCAAAAGCAAGTGTAATCTTCTGATTATGGAGATATATTAAGGTTTATAGGCTTGCAAAGCAATATTGTGCACCATAGGTTTGAAATTAAATTCTTGTTCATCACAAAATGACTTGTAATTCAAGTGTGAAAACCCTAACTTCATCTCTTTGATTCTCCCTACTCAAGAACCATCTCAAGGAGTTATTGGACATTTTGGAAAGCTTGTAGTGTGCTATACAACCCCTCTTTGAATCACTTTTGAAAATTCCCCTTGAAACTATATGAAAAAGTGCCATGAAGTTAGGTCAAAATCCTGACTAAAACTAGGGCAAAATTTCACTAAGTGTCCAATTTCAAGACCACGACTTTATGAATCAATAACTTGAGATCCAATAATTTTCAGAAGAAGTTGTATAAAGAAATGTTGTAGATATCATGGAGATCTACAACTTTCATGTTGAAAGTTTCTTCTGAATCCTCTTGCATCATGGTGAAAAATTAGCTCAAAATTATGAAAAAATATGAAGTTTTAAACACTTAGAAAAATTTCTAAGTTATAAAACTTTGACTTTTCAAAATGAAATCTAGACATTTTGATTTCTTGATGAATAAGTTTCATATTTTGACATGTTTTGATGAATTGTGATCTTTGACATTTAATTTTGACCAAAAAGTCAAAGTTTGACTTTTTAGTGTACAGTTGAATTTTTCCCCAATACAATTGATTTTTAGGTCAACTGCTCCAGTGATTGAGCAAAAGTGTGATCCAAGGCTTGAAACTTGACATAAGTAATCTTGGGGGTCTATAATGATCCATAAAAGTCATATGAAGCATTGAAAGTTCAATTATCCTTGTGCAATCTCAAACCCTAATTTTGGTCATCAGTGCTTAAGGAGGTGTCTTGAGCTGATCAACCCTGGTGCAGTCTTGAACCAAGAGAGATCATTGTGAGAAAATATTTGATAAATAAGAGGGAAATTTTTGGGGTACAATAATGCCAAATCCATGAATCATCATTGTTCGCCATGAAACATTTTACCTTCAAAGATGGATCATCAAGGGAAATCATAAATATATTATTAATTCTTTTACCTTTAAGTATAACCTCATGTGTGTCTTCGTCTTCTATCAAGCATTCATCTTTGATGAACTTGATCTTGAAGCCTTTTTCACAAAGTTGGCTAATACTAAGAAGATTGTGCTTTAGTCCTTCAACATAAAGAACATCTTCAATGGATGTGAAAGGTGGAGCACTAACTTTGCCTTTGCCAAGAATTCTTCCCTTATTGTTGTCTCCATAAGTGACAAAACCCTTGTCCTTTAGCACTAGATTTGAAAATTGGTTTATGTCTCCCGTCATATGCTTTGAACAACCACTATCAAGATACCATAGATTGCATGTGGTCTTCAAGCATACCTACAAAACAAATTAGGTTTTATTAGATACCCAAGTTGCTTTGGATCCTTCATAATTAGTATCTTTCTTTACCCACACATAATTCCCACTTGCCACACTAAAGTTTCTAACGTAGCAATTATAGGCGTGTGGCCTTTAATACCACAATAAAAACAAGTAGGTTCAAAGTTACTTCTATATCTAGAAGGATAAGATTTTCTTAGGGATTTTTTTCTTTTTAGGATAATGATGAACCACTTTAGGTTTGTTCACTTTCTCTTTGGATGATTGATCACTAGCCTTAACAAAGATAGTTTTATTAGAACTTGGTTTTGAAAACTTTGAATATCCAAGTCCACTTTTATCATTGGAATATCTTTGTTGGCTAAGAACACCTTCCAATCCAATTTGACCTTTTTCATATCTCTCAATAACTATTTTTAATTGGACAATTTAGAAAGAGAGTGATTCATAATTTTTGCATACAAAATTATACTTTTGCTTACTAAGTTTTTGTTTTTCATCTTTGAGATCTTTTTCCATAGGCTCACATTTTTTCTTCTAAAGATGAAATTTGTTTCTTTTGAGATGAAATAGTTTTGTACAAAATTTTGCATTCATTTAATAGTTTATATATAGCACCTTGTGCATAATCATCAAAAAGAGAAAATTCATTACTAACCTCGTCATCTTCACTATCGGAATTGTGTGAGGCCATCAATGCTAGATTTGCACTTTCATCACTATCGGAATCAGACGAAGAACTTATATCATTATACTCCTATGCAACATAGGTCTTTTTGTTATTAAATTCCTTTTTTCCTTTGTAGCCACCTTCTTGGAGAGTTTCGGACAATACGGCTTTATATGACCTTGCTTACCACATTCATAACATGTGACTTCTTGTGTTGATGTGGAAGCTTCTTTTTTCTTGAATTGTTTATTTCTTTTTGCATGAGAAAAGGATTTGTCATTTCTATAAAAGAACTTACCAAGCCTTTTAACAAGAAGCATGGAATTTCCATCTTCTTCCGGATTGTCTTCCTTTTCAACTTCCTTGGAATCTATCTTTAAAGCAATATTCTTGAATTTCTCCTCTTGATTTTCATGCTTTTCAAGTCTTCCGAGTTCCGTCTCATATTCTTGAAGTTTTCCAAACAATGTTGTGGACGTTATTGTAGAAAGACTTTTCTTTTCAGAAATTGCCGTTACTTTTGGTTGCCATTCCCTAGTTAAAGATCTAAGCACCTTTAGATTTAGTTCATCATTAGTTAAAGTCTTACCAAGAGCACTTAGATGATTTGTCAAGTGCATGAATCTTTTCTGCAAGTCAAGGATGGATTCTCCGACCTGCATTCTAAATAACTCGTATTCTTGGCTTAAAGTATTTAATCTTGATTGTTTAACTTCAATAGTTCCTTCATGAGTTTGTACCAAGGTATCCCATATTTCTTTTGCCGTTTTGCATGCAGAGACATGGAAGAATTCATCCATGCTAAGTGCACCTTGGAGAAGGTTGATTGCCTTTTTATCATAGAGGACCTTTTTCTTATCATCTTCATCCCATGCAGTTTTAGACTTTGATGAACCAGCACCGTTGATCACCGTTATAGGAATAAGTAGACCATTTTCGACGGCATCCCATATTTTTTCTCCTTGTACTTCTAGATGTGCCTTCATGCGTATTTTCCAGAAGTCAAAATATTCACCATAAAATAGAGGAGGCTTGTTGTTACTACCACCATCTCTAAAAATAGGATTTTGATTTGCGAAAGCCATACTGGACCTCTAGGAACGGGTTACCTATAACCTGCTCTGATACCAATTGTAAGTAAGAAGTGTACCTAAGAGGGGGGGGGGGGGGGGGTGAATTAGGTACTTTAAATTTTTTCTGGTTTTAGTGATGATGGATATTATTTTTCTGGTTTATGGTGAGTTTATGAAAGAGTAAAGAGCAGAAAAATAAAGAGACATAAGCGATATATCCTGGTTCCCCTCATAGTCCGAGAGTACTCCAGTCCCCTTTTAACATGAAAGAGATTTCCTTATAGTTGGAAAACTTAAACAAGAACTACCAAAACCAAGAATAATCCTCTTGGACCAAGAACAACCCTCTTGGATTTTAACTATGTCAACAGTGAGAATAATCCTCTCAAGGTGACCTTACTTGTTTCCAACAATCCTGGAAAACAAAAACCACTAATCTTATTTCCAACAATCCTGAAAAATAAGAAAGTGTAAAACAATATTTTGATTGAGTGAGTTTATAGAGCAATAATCACTTTGAGTGATTTTATCAATAACTTGATCTTTTCTTCCAATAACAATGATATACAATGACTCAAGACTTTGATTTCTCAAAGTTTTCTATTATACAAGATATGAAAATATGCAGAAAACTTTTTGAATGAAAGTGAAAAAGACTTGAGTTGAATATTTGAAAATTCAGAAAAATATTGATTGGAAGAGGTTGTTTATGATTTTGAAATATAAATATTTATATGTTCATAGCACCTCTTTGAAACAACATAAGTTTATGTAAATTAATCATAAAAAATTGCCAAGATTAAGTGAAAAGATTCCATGAAATGGTGTTATGAAAAGGTATGTTCAAAGCTTCTTTTTAAAAAACGTTCAGCGAGCAATCGATTGCACCGTTGATGCAAATTGATTGCACGGTTCTAACAGCCATAAATTTCAAATATTTTCAATGAGCAATCGATTGCACAAACATGCAAATCGATTGCACTTTAAAACAATAGCATTTTTAACCAGAGAGAAATCGATTGCACTCTTGTGTAAATTGACTGCACTAAAAAACAGAAGCAAAACAACTGAAAATGTAAGTCATGTAATCGATTGCATCAATATGTAAATCGATTGCACAAATGTAAAAATGGATTTTTTGCTTAGAAAACTTCAGAAAAAGTTTGGACAAGTTTAAAAACTTCTTTTGATCATTGAGCATCTAAGACTTAAGTTCATAGCAAGAATTGTTATTATACCTTATGAAATTTTCCAAGAGCTTAAACCAAAGATTTTTATCCATTGATGCTTTAGCTTGATCAACATCTTTTCCTTCTTTCCATTATGGTTTGTCTTCATCAAAACAAATTTCATTTAGAGGCTTGATATTACAAATATGAAAAGAGATCACAAATGTTTGACCCATACTAAATGCACAGTTAGACTTTGTATGTACTACAAAGTCAAAAATGGTATATATGTAGTGTCCGTTTTTGAAGAGGCTCATAACCATGAAGTTAAAAAAAATATTGCACTACTGATGATCCTATTGGGACACAAAGGCTAGCTATAGCAAAGAACAATGGTGGTACTCGAATGAGTATTGAAATAGCTATAATTTGAGCATGCATGAAAAGTGATGTGTTAGAGGTGATTTTTAGTGGTATGACACAGGTAAGGTTAGAATACCTCCATTTCTTTATGTTTTTTTGTGTCATACCGAGGAATTTTTAATTTAAATGGAGTCAAATCAACACAGATACAAATTAATATAATTCAACACTCAATCACCTAATTCTATGCATGCAGTAATGGTTGTATCCAGCATGCGTTAATATTTTTTCCATTTAGAGTTAATACCAATGAGTGCTATTTAGGTTAGATGTAACTAAACTTTTCACGTTTTCCCCATATATATAGTACCCCCAAGAGAGGAAAAATAACATAAGGAAAACAATTTGTTTTCAAGTGAATTGTAAGGTGTTCTTCCTCTTGATCAAATGTATTATGGTGAATCTCAACCACTGACTTCAAGTGATACGTAATTATGTTTATCATTTGCTTACATATTTTGTGTTTACATATTTTAACTTCAAGTTTTATTGTTTCATGATTTGTTTTGTGAATCTTATAGTTGCATGTTTTTCCTTTTGAAGGATTGATGAACAATGGACTGAGTTTTTAGGTAATTACGGTGATAATGAGGTTCAACAGAATGTCAATCTTGGTGACTTTTAAGGTGATGAAGGTGAAGAAGAGGGGGATGAAAATTTGGATGAACCTGTGGTTGAAGAAAATGGAATTTCATTCAAATATCATTTCACTGCTGCTGTTGTAAGAGGCAACAATGTTTTCGTAAGCAATATGAACCTATTATTTTAATCGACATGTTGGTATTTTAGATATACATATATGATAATGATGTTGTAGTTGAAACATATTTAAAATGCAACACTTTCTGTCTACTGTTGCTGGAAATTTGTTATTACGGTTGCAAACTGAGATCAACCTTGTTGATGTCCATACAAATGTTGTTTACCCATGTGTTGATGACTGGTAGGACTCCAAGGGAGAAATATTTTTACTTAGGTTGGTATGAGTATGTTAAAGCAACTCGTCTAATTGTTGGTGATATTCTTGAGTCCACTGTGACAGATCCTCCTACAAGAATATTTGTTTGTTTTATGATGTAATCCGTTTAATTTTATATTTAGAATGAAACTTGGTTGAAGTGGTAAGTAGTTGGTAGTATGTTTTGCTGTTGTCTGTTTAGGGCTTTAGGCCCATCGTGGAAAAGTCCAACCATTTAAAATTTATGTACAATGTATGGAAGTTGAAATGAATCAAATGTTGAGCTTCATAATATACTGTTGCAGTTAGTGTAATGAATTATTGTGTTGCTTGTGTATAATATTTAATTAAATCAACGTTTATGCGTTACATATAAAAATATTTTTTGATTTTAAGGATTGAAAAAACTATGATAATATTGAAAAGATATGATAATATTGAAAATATTTTAAGGATTCAGGATTGATAATATTATCTTTATTACTATAAATTGATCCATTATAAAAATGAGATTCATGTATGATCAGATTAGTTATGGTTTAAAGTATCATAATGCTCAAATTAGTTTTTCATTATGGTCGTAATGAATTTTTTTCTTCATTATGACTTTGACCTTTAATTATTATTTATGACTTTTTTTTTTCATTTACTTGTTCTAATAATAATCCATCAGTAACATAGTACTGTAAACCTTAACCTTTCATTTTTCATTATGACTTTTTTTTTCTTAAATAACAATAAATTAGGTCATTAGTAAAATAAACCTTAACCCAAAAATAAAAACCATAAATTAGGTCATTAGTATGTGAATCTGTATGTTTATTTACAGCATCTTATTTGAAGCTGAGATGAATGCAACATTTCTTGTATTAGGCATGCAACAAACTTAGACAGTTCAACAAACTTAGTGACATAAACATCTAAAACATCTTAAAATAACTAATGACAATAATCCAAGAAAAAAACAGCAAGGTCTTAAACATCTTGGATGTGTTTCTTTCATTTTGTAGTTTCATCTTCATCTTCTCTCATTTCTTGCATTGAAGTTCTTTAACTATGGTAGTCATGTCCTTCAAAATCTCTGAGCAGTTGCAACCACAACATATCTTCGCACTCTGTGTATTTGCATCGTTCGAATCCAACAATAAATTTATGGTTTCATGTCCTATTTTACGAATATATGGAGGTTGACCATCAATATCATCATCCATATGAATAGCTTACAACTTGTCATTTCCTATTAATGAATCAAACGAACATAAAATAAGAAATTGTTTAAAATAAGAAATTGTTTAAAATAAGAAATCGTTTAGTTTAAGAAATCGCATAAAAGTTAACAAAATAAATAACAAACTCCAACTTAAAATAAGAAAATCGTAACAAATAAAATGAAATCTCTCTCACCCCCCAATTTGCGTATTTCCAATACATCCTTTTAGGGTTATCATTTGGGTTGGATATGAACAACCTCATTGGTTTATTGCAACCACATTTTGGTATTTGAAGAAGCATGGAGTTCGAAACAGATGCCAAAGAGATGATTGAACGGATGTTGAAGGAGAAGGCGAATAAGAAGAAAGGATACGAAAAATTGAGAATTAAGGGTTTGTGAAGAGATGATATAAGAAGCTTTTGTAGGTGTGTAAAATCTGCATTGGAATGTGGTATGAGTATTTGGGGGGGGGGGGGGGATTCCTTGCCAAGAAAATTTTCAGTTCTCACTTTGATATGGATGAGAGAGAACGAAACATGAAGCGACATAAAAGATGAAGCAAAAAGAAGGATTTGGATGCAATTTAGTGCATCATGTGCATTGACATAGTATATTTAACAATCGTCCGATATAAATCAATGGTTAATATATATATAAGTCAAAGATTAATCACAGCCCTCCATAATAAATATGCGGTCATGATTTAAAATAGTGGAAAACTTGGTCAAAATTGATTGCACCAAATTTTGATTATTATTTGAGTCTATTTCATTTAAAAATTATCTATTTCATTTATCAATTATCTATTTCTTTCAAATTATAATTTTCTCTAAAATTCAAAAATTATATTTAAGTGTATTGTATTTAAAAGTTATAATTTTCTCTAAAATTAAAAAATTATATTTAAGTCTATTTTATTTAAAAATTCTGAGTCACATCGAATGATTAAAGTCAGTGGAATGGGTCAACTAACCACGAACGACATTGTGCAATCAAAGTCAATGGAATGTGTCAACTAACTACGAACGACATCGTATGATCAAAGTCAGTGGAATGGGTCAACTAACCACGAATAACATAGTGTGATCAAAGTTAATGGATTGAGTCAACTAACTACGAATCACAAAGTGCAATCAAAGTCAGTGGGATGGGTCAACTAACTACGAATCACATAATGCAATCAAAGTCAGCAGGATGGGTCAACTAACTACGAATCACATAGTGTGATCAAAGTCAATGGAATGAGTCAACTAACTACGAATCACATGATCATACTCAGTGGAATGGGTAAACTAACTACGGGTGACATCTTACGATCTTAGTCATTGGAATGGGTCAACTAACTATGAATTACATGATCAAAGTCATTGATATGAGTCAACTAACTACAAACGAAATAATGTAATCAAAGTTAGTGGAATGAGTCAACTAACTAAGAATCGCATGATCATAGTCATTGGAATGAGTCAAATAACTCCGAATCACATGATGAAAGTCATTGGAATGGGTCAACTAACTACAAACGACATCGTGTGATCAGAGTCAGTGGAATGAGTCAACTATCTATGAATCACATGATCATAGTCAGTGGAATAGGTCAACTAACCATGAATCACATAGTGCGATCAAAGTCAGTGGGATAGGTCAACTAAATACGAATGATAAAGTGCAATCAAAATCAGTGGGATGGTTCAACTAACTACGAATCACATGATCATAGTCAGTGGGATGAGTCAACTAACTACAAATCATATAGTGTGATCAAAGTTAGTGGAATGGGTCAACCAACTACGAACAACATCGCGCGATCAAAGTAAATGGAATGTGTCAACTAACTACAAACGAGATCGTGTGATCAAAGTCAATGGAACGGGTCAACTAACTACAAATCACATAGTGTGATCAAAGTCAGTGGAATGAGTCAACTAACTACGAATCATATAGTGCAATCAAAGTCAGTGGGATGGATCAACTAACTACAAATCACATAGTGTCATCAAACTCAGTGGAATGGGTCAACTAACTACGAATCACATCATCATAGTCAGTGGAATGGGTCAACTAATTACCAATGACATAGTGCGATCAAAGTCTGTGGAATGGGTCAACTAACTACGAACAACATCGTGCGATAAAAGTCATTGGAATGGGTTAACTAACTACGAATAACATGATCAAATTCAGTGGAATGGGTCAACTAACTATGAATCACATGATCATAGTCAGTGGAAAGGGTCAACTAACTACGAATCACATAGTGCGATCAAAGTCAGTGGAATGGGTCAACTAACTACGAATCACAAAGTGCAATCAAAGTCAGTGGGATGTGTCAACTAACTATGAATCACATGATCATAATCAGTGGGATGAGTCAAATAACTATGAACTACATAGTGTGATCAAAGTCAGTAGAATGGGTCAACTAACTAAAAATCACATGATCATAGTCAGTGGAACAGGCCAACTAACTACGAATGACATCGTGCGATATTCGTCATTGGAATGGGTCAACTAACTATGAGTCATATGATCAAAGTCACTGGAATGAGTCAACTAACTACAAACGACATCGTGTGATCAAATTCAATGGAATGGGCAACTAACTATGAATCACTTGATCATAGTCAGTGGAATGTGTAATATGGTGGGAGAACTGACTTGGTTGTTTTGCATTTTATCGTAATTGTTGCGGATAGTAAGAGTCGCCACTGACTTTTCTTTTATCCAATAAGGAAAGGGTGAAAAGATCAGGAAAGACCTTTAAGATATTTTCTTGAGTTCAGGGGGTAGGTTATGAAAATGGAAGGTGTTAGCACCCTTTTCATCCATAGTTATCTATGGGCTCTTAGTTGCTTGCTAGATCACTTTTGAAATTGTTTTGTTTGAAATGTGTTTGTGGTGGGTTTTGAAAGTATTTTTGAAAAACGCATTCGTTTAGGAAAACTTTGTAATAACTCTCGTCTCTATAAGAATGCATACAAAGTGTTGGACTTTTGAAAATATTTCATGTTTTTTGAAAGTGTTTGGTGTATTTTGAAAAGATGTTTGTTTTGAAGATGAATTGTGAGCAAGCAACTAAGAACCTTCTACCTACTCAAAAGTCTTTTGTTCATTTCTATCTTCCTTTGATATTGTTATCTTACCATTGATTGGTAAGAAACCCTATCTTTGGATGTAAAGGGACATGCACTGGTCATCGCATAGTCATAAAATGCAATGTTGTGAGATATCTTAGTATTTTTCTTAAGGGACTAGGATCATTTGTAAGGCAACATTCGTAGCATCATCGAGGAACTTTGATCTTGTATTTTGTTTGTTTTTGCTAAGATGTCTCACGTGCATAACATGACAATTTTTAAGGCAACAAGTGGAGTTAACCCTAGAGGTGCAAGTGTGAAAATAATGTTTGATTGCATGCATTTTTGTCTTGAGATTAGGGTATTTCTAAGCATCGATTTTATCTTGCCATACACACCATAATTACTAACAATTATATGAAAATGATAAATTTGCAGAAATTAAAATCCTACGCTATTACATCAATAGGGGGATGGGGATATAATTTATGAATGGGGATGGAATATGAGCTTAAATATTACAACCATATTGAATAGCAATGAAGAAAATATGTAAAATATGTAAAAACAGAGGAAAAGGAAATAAAATTGCATTTTTGGATATTATGTGTCGACACATGCTCTTTTGCATCGACACATAACCTTTCCTTTCCCCTGTATTGCCCAATCAATTCAGCACGAGTCGATGCATAATGGTATATGTCGACTCATACCCTGCATGTGTCGACTCATACGTGTTTTGTATTGACTCATGAGCCTTTTTTCTTTCTGTTTTGTGCCTGTTATAGCAGTATGTGTCAACTCATGATGCTTTGTGTCGACTCATAGCCTGTTTTTCCACTAAGACGTGTCGACTCATACAGGTATGTGTCGACTCATACTGTGATTTTTCCACTCCAACATTGTTTTGCTGCACGCATGGGTTAGTTATCATCACATACATGACAAGAATGGAAGGTAAAACAAAGGTTAGCTTCAAGGGGAATGATTATTACATTTATCTTCAAAGATGAATCAACTAATGATGCTTGAAATGAAGGGTTTAAAGTCAAGGAAACTTACCTTGAAGCTGGAATTTGTATTTTGAGCTTGAGTTTATGCCT